>JADIOY010000027.1:0-61533 GCA_018344475.1 Xiuguozyma silvatica | reverse complement strand
CAAGATGCTTACTCCAAGAGAGAGAGAGCTGATTCTTGGCGCCCTCCCATCGAATTCTCCAAAGTCATCTGCCAAGACATTTGACAAGAAGGAGATCAAGAAACTCCTCAAATCTCCATCTTTCTACACCTACTCTCTTCTCTGGGTCGCCCACGGAATTGGCGGTTGGGGCATTACTTTTGTGCTGCCAACTATCATTTCTGAACTTGGTTTTACCGATACCGCCAAGACTCAACTAATGACTATGCCACCTGCAATTCTCAGTTTTATTATTATGGCCATTATCGGCTACCTGGGTACTTCGAGAGGCAACAATCGCTCTGCAAAGAAGATCAACATGTTCTTCGCCGCTGCTGCAAATGAGTTCCTAATCGCTGCATGCTACATTGTCTTGCTGGTCTCGCACCACAAGGTGGTTCAGTACATTATGGTGTTCTTGGCAGATGGATTGGCTTGCTGTACTTACCCACTCCTGTGGCCAGACAGAATGCGCATTGCCGGTGGAACTTCTTCTGCTGGATTTGCCATTGGATGGACCAACTGTATGGCCCAATTCCTCGGAATCGTGGGACCTCAGATCTACCAGAGCAAGTATGGTCCTACGTACCGTGTGAGTTACGGTGCATCTCTCGGCCTCTGTACATTTTCGGCCGTTTTCATTTTAATCACCTGGTTCATTACCAGAGATGATTTCAAAAAGCTCGACGAGCAAGATGCTGAGGAGTGGGAGCAAAGCAGCAGCAGCTCTTCCGTTGTGGTTGAAACCACCTACGTATCTCCAACTGAAAAGGAGAAAAATATCGACTATTAGGTAAAGTGAAATTAAGACAATTTTGTTTAGTTCTTCTGTTTTTTTTTTGTCCGGAGGAGGAGGTGTTCATCATACTCATCCACGGATGACGAGATCATCCGGAATGCCGGCATACTCGTCATACTTCATAGCCAGATTGATGTTCTGGAGGCACTGAGTAGCGGCACCCTTCAGCAGGTTGTCGATGGTAGCAACGACAACGAGTCTGTCCTGCGCATTCGAGACGGAGAAGGCACCAACAACGACACCATTCTTTCCAGAGATGTCCTTGACGTATGGAGCCTCGCCGGTGACCTCGATGAGCTGCTCATCGGCGTAACGTTCCTGGTACATGAAGCGAATGTCTCTAGCGGTGAGTTTCTCGGCCAGTGGGATATTGACGGTCAAGGTGATTCCCTGGAACCACTGTCCAACGTGAGGCATGAACGCCACGTCTCTGCCAAGTCTGTAGGAAATCTCCTTCTCATGGGTGTGGTCAACGAGGGAGTAAGGCACAAGGTTGTTGTTCAGGAAGTTAACGTCGTTCTTGAGCGAAGGCTTCGTTCCAGCGCCAGAGTAACCGGAGATACCGAACACCGATGGTCTTCCACCGATGTAAGGAAGAATAGGGTTGATGGCAATCTGTGCCGCGGTGGCGTAGCAGCCAGGGTTGGAAATCTTGCGGGCATTCGAAATAGCGACACGGTCATTCAGCTCTGGAAGACCGTAGACCCAGTCACCGGACTCATCGAATCTGAAGTCGGCAGAGAGATCGATGATCTTCGAATTTCCCTTGGCCTCCTCGATGGCCTCAACGAAAGGCTTGCAGACTCCGTTGGGCAGAGCCATCACCCAAACGTCGACATCGCCAGCCTTCTCCAAGTTCTTGATGTCCTCGACCTGCAGGTTCTCGTAGATCACCTCGTTCTTGGTGTATCCCTTCAGCTTCTGGCCACAGAGCTCGCGAGAAGAGACGTGGGCGATCTCCAGGTACGGGTGCTTGTCGATCAAAGAGATCAGGTTCTGTCCGGTGTAGCCACGAGCGCCAATGAGTGCAACACGGGCCTTCGAGTGGTTGGTACCCTCACGCAGTGGCTCGTGAAGCTCCTGCTGTGCGAATCCAGAGCCGAGACCAGCACGGGTAGAGTAGTGTCTTCTCATCTGAGAGTATGGGCGACGAATCTGGGAGAACTGGCTGCGCATAGTAGAGTATGATCTAGACTGCTGTCCAGCGAAAACACCGCTCTCCTGGGAGGCCTCGTGTTTCTCGAAAGTGTCGATGAGCTTGGAGGCATCCTTAGGGTCGTCACAGCCGTACCAGAAGAGTATCTCGCCGTTCTTGGCGTAGGAACCGTCGGCGCGGGCAAAGTGCCAGGAGGTGTTAGGGTCATCCTCCTTGACAATCCAGCAGAGAGATGGGTAGTCCTTCTTGATGGCGTTGAAGACGTTGTCGGTGACGTTGTTCTGCCATCCCTGGTTGGAGCCGAGGAACTTCTCGAGGCGAGGAACGGCGAACTCAGGGTCCTCCTTGACGATGGCGAGGACGTCCATTGGCTCGTCGCCGTAGGCCTTGAAGTTAGACTTCTCGAGGTCAGTGAGGTAGGAAGCGACGGAATTCTTGCCTGACTGGAACTCTGGGTCACGTTCGAGCGCGGTACGGAGAAGGTCTGGGTTCTCGAAGTCCTTGAGGGAGTCTTTGGTGACGAGCTTGTAGCCACGTCTGATCAGGGTGCCGGCACCTCCATCGGTGAAGAGCTCCTTCTGGAGGTCATTGACGTCAATGATGGCGACAGAAGAGGAACGTGGGAGGAAAGAGAGCAGGGCGTTGATCTCCTTGAGCTTCAGCTTGGTGCCGTACTTGACCCAAGGTTCTTTGAGCAGCTCCTCGTACTCCTCGTCGAGGTTAATAACGCTGATGATCTCGCCGGTGTTACCGTTGATCATACCACCCTTCTCATTGAGATAGACGATCTTGAGGGGCTCAAAGACTCTGGCGATCTCGCTGGCAGCGACGTCGGCGTTGATGTTGAGGATCTGTCCGGACGGGGTCTCGGCCATGGAGGTCAGGATAGGCAGAGCGCCGGCCTCGATGGAGGACTCGATCGGCTCCTTGGAGACGCCGGTGATGTCACCGACAAGCTTGTACTTGTCCTTGTCGAGGTAGTCTGCCTGGAAGACACCGCCGGTGATTGGACGGGCGCGGACACCCATCTTCTCGAGTGCGGTGACAAGCTTGAGGTTCTGCTGGAGGAAGCAGCGGCGGACGACGGCCATGGTAGCCTCATCGGTGATCCGGATTCCGTCGATGTAGTCGGGCTCGATTCCCTGGCTCTCGAGGATCTCGTTGATCTGAGGGCCGGTACCGTGGACGACGATCGGGTAGAGACCCAGGTGGTAGAGGAAGGCCAGGCACGAGGCGAGCTGCTGGAGCTGCTGTGTTATGATGGCGCCGCCGACCTTGATGACGGCGAACTGCTGCTGCGAGACAGAGGTAAAGTACTTGAGGTACTGCTCGACCTCTCTCTTGGAGCCGATGTTGTTGAGGAGCTGGACAACGGTGGATCTGGTGGAATAGCACTTAACGGAGGCCGAGAAAGAGCTGGAGAGGTGGGTGGAGGATATGATGACAGGTCTGAAAGACTTGCTAGCGACCGCTCCGACGGCGCGTTTGGCCAAGGAGTTCCGCAGGGCGACTCTGGAGATCATTTCTGAGGAAAGAGTTGGGGTCTGAAGAGAGGGGAAGTTAGTCACTCTGGCCTCAATGAGAGTCACTCAGAAAATTTTTCTATCTAAGCGCGATGGGTGGATTGCCTAATTGGGACGCGAGGAGGAGAAAAAAATAAAAAATGTACGGAAAAGGTGCGTCTTTAAGTGGGCGGGGATCGGAGGGGAGGAGCCTGCCACACTTCACGCTCTGGGGCAGAGAGTAGAGAGTAAAGGTGAGTTGTCGTCCACATTGCTGGCCATGACGTCAGTATGATGCATTGAAGTGCTCGAAACCAGGCCGTTGTTGTCGTTTCCCTTGTCTCCCCCTCCCCAACCGTTCTATTCAATAACGGGCCTCTCGTGCTTGCTCGAGTTTTTCACTTTTGACAAGTCCCGAGCCGAGTCCCCGGCAGCAGGCTGGGCTGCATTCGTCGAGCAGAGTGGAGTGGGGGGGAATGTAAGTGAGGGGGGGACACCACCAGCGAGGAGGGAGCGAGGGGCGGTGAGGGAGCGACAAGTTTCATTATTTTCCTGCTTAAGCGCCACCCCTACACCCGCACCCCCTCTTTCTAGATCTCTTCCTTCTACCGCATCGTGTCCATACTACCCATGTCCGACGGTTCCAAGGGTGCTAGCAATGGCGAGCAGCTTATTGAAGCTGCCCGCCGCAACAACACGGATCTTTTCGCATCTGTGGCCGCCCAATTTGCCGACGACGAGCCTGGGCTCGCCCAATTGGTCAATACCACTAGAGACGCTACCGGTAGAACTGCCCTCCATCTCTGCTGCCACAACGGCTGCTACGAGGTGATGGACAAGATCCTCGACTACGAGGGAGTCGACCCGAACGTCAGAAGCACAATGACCGGCGACACGCCGCTCCACACGGCTGCAAACTATAGTTTCCAGGAGCCAGAGTACGCTGAGTTCCTCATGGAAGAGCTGATCGAAGTCGGCGCCGACCCGACGCTCAAGAACAACGACGGGATGCGCCCAATCGATATCGTTGGCGGTTCGAACGACAAGATCAGAATGACTTTGTCTTCTGCCGAGTACGCTCGCCAGGCCGCACAGGCTGTCGATGTTGTTGATGACGATGCCGGGGCTGCACCATCTGGCGCTCCTACTGCAGCACCACCTTCTGCACCACCATCCGCACCACCATCCGCACCACCATCCGCACCACCATCCGCACCACCATCTGCACCACCCGCTGCTCCACCTCGTGCGCCAAAATAAATAGACCATAGTCAGCATATATCCAAATCATATCCCACATAGTTATCTATTACTCTAGTCTAGATCAAAGTTATCTTCGGCTCCTCTTGGCCACCCAAGAGTCTCCTTGGCAGCCTTCTTGGCCTGCCGCATGTCTGTCTGGCTCTCTTTAAACTCGATGTACGTCTTGGCCCGCGTCGGCTTGATTCTGCACCGTTCCTGCATCATGGCCCTCCGCGAAACGGCGCTCTCTGAGCCTGGCTTGATCTTCTTCGGTGAGCACCCGTTCCGGACGCCCTTGCTCAACACTTCGGCAAACCCTGGCAGATAAACCAACGAGACTGCGCTCGGCTTCTTTCCCAGCGTCAGATCGTAGTCTTTGCTCGATTCGCTAGTCGGAACCACGGTGAGAGGATACTTGGGTAAGCCTCTGCCGAAGCATCGTTCGATACTCTCCTTGCGAATCAGGCTCTTGGGCAGGACCAGGTACGTCAGCGCAAACTGGTCCCGATACTCTGGATCCACGAGCTCGCAGGTCACTGAGTTCAATAGCCCTGTGAACTGCTCCATGCACAGCTTGTCGGAGCACGACTTAGACAGCGACAACGGCGAGTCCCGGCGTCCCGGCTTGGTGCGAACGCGTCCTACTTCTCCAAAGAACTCCCGGCCCCTTAAGATCTCGACCTCTCGGTCAGTATCGGCCGGAGTCCAGTTCTCTTTGGTGGCCTCTTTCTCCTTAGCGTTGTCCAAGGATGCGTCACCGCATGGTATTTCGCTCACATACATGGCCAGCTTCGCTCCACACTTCATTTTGAGGCCATTCTTTGTCTCCTCGAATACAGAGGCACTCTTGCGCAGCACGGCCAGGTTGAAGAGTCGGATAGCCAGCGACTCCGCATGTAGGTCGTGAACGAGTCGTCCATTGCTTGACTTTTCGATCTTCGCTGCTGGAACAGCTTTTACGCCCGTAGCGAGGCAGATCAATTCATCCTCTCCAACTTCCTTGTGCACCTTCCGCCTCTTCTTACTCGGTTTGACGTTTCCATCTAGATCTCCATCTAGATCTCCATCTTTCAGGGCCACAATTCCGGCGAGTACGGTGAACTCACCTTTTGGGGGCCTTGATCCCTTGAATGCAGTCAATTGTTTATCATAAATACTTGCCGGGTGTTCGTAACCATCTAGCACCCTGCGAGCGACTCGGTTTCCAACCGCCTCGTCCTCGACGATGGCCATCTAGCGTACGGATTTTTGACATTATTATTTTTCACTTATTAGCGCCAACTCCCTTTAGAAAAAGCACCGTGCAGCGAAGATTACGAAGATTACAGGTAAATGTGCTACTCGTCATATATTGTTGGGGAATTGAAGAAGTTCTATATTGCTATCGTAAGAGAGAAGGAGTCTCAATGCTATCGGGCAATTAAGGATAATAGTGACGAATCTGCCTATGCGTATATAACTTGTGTGTTCATATATTAGTGGAAAGAATTATAGGATGGGATTCGACAATACTCAGATAAACTCTTATTTCAGCACCTTCCGTACAATCATAACATACATACAGTTATGTATAAGACATATTTAGGACAAAAAATAACTATTACTTTCTAATGACGCTTCCTCGTGCCTCTGCAGGTCATTTAATCGTCCCGGTCAGCTGCTCTCCTTGTGTCAAAAAGGACAACGAATTTCTAACGTCAAGAAAAGCGCCAGTGGTTTAGTGGTAAAATTCACCGTTGCCATCGATGAGCCCCCAGTTCGATTCCGGGCTGGCGCATTTCTATTTTTTTTTTCTTCTTTGTAGACCCCGACCTTCCAGAAAGGTTGAGAATACTTTGGACGAAGATCACTACAAACAGAGAACGTATTCTTCGGTATAGTTATGCATTCCATATTATGGTATATATGTGTAACCTTCGCCTTCCCTGGCAATGTAGCCTTCACCAATAAGCCCCTCAATGACGACTTTAATGGTTGTCTGCAAACTGCGCGTCAGGGATGGGATTCCCAGGAATTCCATAATGGCCTCAACCAAAATGAGGTGCTCTTTAGGACCATCAGTCTTCAAAGTACGCGTGACGAATGCTTTGAGTCTCATCCGTAGAAGTTCTTCGTTGTCTTTTTCGTGTCCCGTACGGTGAATAAGGTCTTTGGAGCTCTCATCATTTTCAACGACATTCATAGGGATTCTGACGGTATCCTTGGATGAAGTGAAACCATCGTTTATCCTGAACGTCCCTGTGCCATCGGCCAACATCACTGGGTGTTTCTTAGAAGTCAGCGCATTCAGATTTGCTGTCAGAAAGGAAGGTTCGAGCTCTGTAGACTGCTGCAACTGGTCAAAAGTCAACATATCGGCATCCTCAAAGGCAAGAAGAATTGCAGCCTGATATATCGAAGCGTTGATCGACTGAATGTTGCTTTCCGTGAAAGCGACATCAATCGTGACTCTGTGAAAGTAATATTTCCAGTCAAATATCGGGGCTTTCTTGGCCTTGTGTGACTTTTCAAACTGATCCGCAATCGCAGCCATACTCTCAGGCAACCTAACATGCCTGCTTTTCGGAGGATCTCCGAAGTGCTCGCCGTTGACGCAGCAGAAGGAAACATCCAACGGGATTTGGTGAGATGCTTTGAACTCGTCGACAAACTTCTGGCTCGAGTCCATGTCATCCAGTCGAACACGAATTGGGTCGACACGATCAGTGCCAAACACCTCGCTGAATTTGACGAGGGCAACCTTTTCGTTGTCTAAAGTAGATCCAATATTGGTCAAAAGCAACCTCTTGCTCAGTGACTTTGCATACCGATCGAAAAACGAGTCTCTGCAACTGGATACGATGGAGAGGATCTGTGTAGCATCTCCGACGGATCTGACAACGGTATCGTGCTTAGACTTCCTCATCACATAATCCAGGTACCGTAGCAGGGTATCTCTGATGAAGTCCGATGAACCAAGAACGTCAGACAGGGTCATCTCAAAGGCCATCTCAGCCTTGGCTTTGAACTTCTTGTCAGACTTGAACGCATATGTGATATCGTTATCAACTGAGTTCTCAAAAGAGATCAAGGCATGAACGAGAGGAGGATGCTGCGGTGAGGACTTGTTCTGAGAGTCGTTCATCTGGTCCCTCAGCAGTTTAACCAATGTGCGATTCACGTAGCTCTCGTAGCAATCCGAGAGTTCGGACAGATCCCACCCCTCTTTCGAGTACACCTCATACAGAAACTTGAGCTCGTTGGCGTTCTTTGCAGGGTCGCTGCAGACATCGTCGAACCGGTCCGTCGCAGAGTTACTCGTCAGCAGCAGGGACATGACAGGCCTTGTCAAATCCTCCTTAGCGAGCAGCTCGAACTTGCTGTTGATGAGCAGTGAGAGCTTGAGCATCCGCTCGTATACGCGTTCGGAGCGTTGGAAGTATTCAACGCCGCCGTGCTGTAGTTCTCTGTCCCACGAGTCGCGCAGGTCCCTGACGCTCTTACACAAGCACTCACGGATAGGTATCTGCTGTTCGACAGCATTGATCGCGTTAAAGAACGGCACAAACTTCTGCACATCTTCAGGGGGTTCCGTGGGTGAACCCAGGTAATCCTTGATCCACTCGCAGAAGTTGAGGATGAGCGCGTTGCGCGTACGCGGTTGGGATCCATCCAACAAAGTCGTCGGTTCACTTCCATCCTTCGAGCCTCCAAGAAGCGCATCACCAAATTGCTTCATACAATGAGGGAAGACCTTCCGCTTCGGTTGCTTGGGCGGGTGGAACGTCTCGCTGTTGTCGAGCAGCAGCAACGCGAGCTTGAGATTCCACACTTTGATGCTCCAGTCCTGATAGAGTTCGATGAATGTTTTGATCGTGTCGTCGGCATCGCCGTCCAAGAGCTGGGAACTAAACTGGGGTAGCAGCTCGTTGTTGAAGATCCGATCCTCCTCCTCGTACAGCCGCTGTGCAAACTCCTCGTCTTTCACGACTGCCCTGGTCATCTTTTGAAGTTTCACCATAGAGAATGGGAGCATGCTGCAATCGCCCTGTGTGAGTAATTGAGCAACCGTTTGCTCAATCATACCTTTCGCCTCCTTAGTGAAGGCCGATTCCATCCTGGCATCCTCAGTGACATCCATCGACTCGCTGTCGCCCAGTTTGCGCTTAAGACGCCTCATATTGCCCCAAGAGCCGTTCCTGCGGCGTCTGCCCCCTTGGACAGGCTCTTGGACAGGCTCTTCCTTCTCAACAAAACACCGGGGCGCATCTTGGAAGGCAGAGAAGCGCGGGAACTGGCTTCTAACCGGTATCCCTGGCAAATCAAGCACTTCCGCTAAGTCGTCCATAGCAAATAGTGTCTGATTAAGGGGTAAAATAGAGTTGATCTCTCTATTTTTTTTTAGCTGATAGAATGCATGTAGTCATTAAAATGTATGTGAGGTTGATTGATAGTAGTAGTGGTAGTGGTACAAATAAAAGTTACTTAGTCATCGACAGGGTTGAAGATATCCGGAGCGGCCTTGATGAGCTCTTCAATGACACGCTGCTGAATCTGGAGGTCGTCAGTCGAGGTTGCACTGTTTGCAGCGAAGAGGTTGTTGGACCAGACAATGGCCAGGGCCTTGTCGTTCATTCTGACCTTTGGGATCTCGTTGATGCGGGCAAAGTGGAAGAGGAGATCTCTCAGCGTGAAGTAGTTGGCATCCGGAAGTTCGAACACGATTCTATGAAGCTGAAGGTGCATCGTTTTGACATCCTCGATCTGGCCAGCCTTCATGAAGTTGATGGACTGCTCGAAGGTGAGCAGAGGATCCGGCAGCATGGCGAAGAACTTTTTGTGTAGGGAGGCGATGACGTGAACCCAGTCATCCGTGAGCGGAGTTGGCGGGTCCAGCACTGAAAGGTTGTCTGGGTCCCGGTCTATAACGTTGCGGAGCTCGTCGAGCTTGTTCTTGTTTGGACTGAGCCTGTAGATTCCTTCGGTGTTCTTGCCGTAGGTTTCGAGCAGCTCGATGCACTTCTTGACAAAGAGCGGCACCATCTCGTCGTCGTGGGAGACCTCATCAATTGGTTGGCCGAACAGGCCTCCCGGCGCGGTCTCTTCGATCGAGGGGATCATGGCGGCATCGCTGAGAGCAACAGAGGAGGTCGAGGCGGCCAGTGGGCGAGGCCCCGTAAAGCCGTTCCCCACGGATTTGCCCTGTTGTTGGGATGGCTGCTGCTGCGGCTGCTGCTGCGGCTGCGGCTGCTGGTCAGCAGGTCCAGATGCATTCGAAGAAACAGACACGGCGCGCGGGTCGGCTGTGTGGTATGCCGGTGGCGGGTACGCTGAAGATGAGAGCGAGGCGGCTCCCGGGGTGATCGTCGAGACGCCGCCGAGTGTAGTGGCAGCGGATGGGATCCTGGAGCTGTTGGCAGTATTTGGTCCCGTAAATGCGGTTGGCGCCGAGATGTTGTTGTCAGAGACGGAGCGCTGCGTCGAAGCACCGAAGGATCCGTCAGGGGCCATGGCAAAGACGGAGTGGCGCTTGTACTGGACGGGAACGAGGGAGCTCTTGGTCTCGATCTTTGAGTTGCGGAGGTAGTCCAGCAGGCACTGCTCGCAGTCGACGGAGGATGCGACGGAGCGCATGCCAACGTGGTTTTTACCGAGCGGGGTCACCTGGTTGCCCATGCCCACGATGAGCGACTCGTTGTAGACGGCGTACTTGGCGAGCTGGAGCTGGAGCGCGTTGTCGAGCTCGAGGATGAGGTCCTGCATGCGGGAGACGATCTTTGGCTGGTACGTGTCGACCAGCTCGCTCTTGACGCGCTGCGAGTAGTTGGCCTTCTTCTGGTAGTCCTGGTCGACAGTTTGGAGCTTCCGGGTGAGCTCCTCCTCCTGTTGGGACCCGGTCTTGCGGCCGCCGAGGGTCATCTTCTTCTGGGTCTGGTCCGAATTGCGGCACTTCTCAAGCTCGTGACAGAGGTTCTGGTACTTGCTCTTGGCCTTCTCGGCCTGGGCGCATGCCTCAGAGACCTCCTTCTCGCGGCGGTTACCTTCCTCCTTCATCTGCTTCCTGAGGCGGTTAAAGTTCTGGGCGAGCGACGCCAGCTCGTTGAACATCGTCTCGAGAGCCTTGATGTACGGCGTGCGCACGTCGTTGATGAGCCGCTCGTCGTACGCGATGACGTTGCTCAGCGACTCCACAAACGAGCCCTTGCTGCGCACGCAGTTGCTCTGGATGCTACTCTTAGAGGCGGCTGCGGCCTTCTTGGTGTCGCGGGCGTAGCCCGACTCGTAGTTGTGCTTGCGCCGGATAAAGCTGGCGAACTCCTCGCACGCTTTCACGCTCTGCTTGAGCCTCGCCTGCAGGATCTCAAACGCGTTGTCGGCGGCGAGCGTCCGCTTCACTTGGGGATCGGATTTGAGCTGTTGAAGGGAAGAATTGATCTGCGGGGAGCCGGTCTGCGGGGCGCCGGAGTCGCCGCCGGCGCCGCCGGCACCGCCAGATGTGGCAGACAGCTGCTGGGAATTGTTTCCCGTGGCCACAGCTCCTGTCGAGGTATCTACCATGGCTGTAGAGGAGACGGTCGGTTGGTGAAGTGATGAAATAGGGGGTTTTAGCAGAGTGTTTTGGGCCTGGCTTAAAAACTTCTATTTTGGACTGCCAGCGCAGGCGCGGGCGCGGGCGCGGAGGTTGGTGCTGACGCGGCGTCCAGGGGGAATTCTCTACATATTTGTGTGGCTCAGTAAGTGGCTGTGCTAGGGGGGGGGTTAGCCAAACTGTTGGTCATGGACTAAGTCCCTTGGTCATCTTAGACGTTCCCCGTCACTGATAGTACAGGTAGTGTTTGGTCCGGCTACCAATGGCCAATGGCAGAGTCCCTGGTGGTGAACCCGAGCCGGCGTCGGATTTGGCGGCGTCGGATTCGGCGGTGTCAGGCTCGGCAACGTTAGAAGGTGTCATACCGGTCGGCAAGACCTTCTTGTGCGTCCGAGCCACTGGTCGCTGTCGAAGTCTACGAGAATATATGCAGAGAAGAATTATGTAAGCGTCAACTTTCCAGCGCGTGCCGTCGGGGGAAGTTTCCCGCACAGTGAGGCGGCGAAAAAGCTAACCGGGAATCTACTAGGGGAATTTACTAGGGGAATTTACTAGGGGAATTTACTAGGGGAATCGTCCCGTTATCAGTAGGTACGCGCGCAGTAGAGGGAGGAAATGGGAGGGCCCGACTCTTGAGGCAACCGAGTGCCGACGGAGGAGCCATCTCGCCACACTCACATGAGGACGCCACGGTACCCCCGCCGTAGCCGAGACCCGCGGAGGCGACGCTACGGCCACCCGATTCCGCGGCTCTTCCCTCGGTCGGCAAGTTTCCCAATTTGGCAAGATGGCCCGGCCGATAGAAGGAATTCAAGGCATTGCAGTTCTTATCAGCTGCTGGCACGCGGGCCAGTTTGCAGCTCATCGCTCCAGCATTTTTAGGGTGCCAATGTAGCATTTCCGGATCGGGTGCTAGGCTCCCTGTAGGTTTCCTCCCATTTTAGCCAGCCTCCTCTTCACTCTCTCACCCTCATCATAGCATTTCTCCTTCCAGCCCATGGGTTCCAGTAGCCCCATAGCGATACAGGCGCCAGCGCTGGCGTCCCTGTACCACTCGCGCTGGTCCTCCTCGTTCAGGCGACGCTCGTCCGTCTCTGCATCGAGGCGGCCGTCCTCACTTGAGGAGCCCGCCCTCTTCGAGGACGTCGGCTCGTCGTCGGTGTCGACACTCGAGGACCCTGACCTCCTGCTGGGCGTCAATTGCCACCCGCTTGTCGAGTCCGAGATAGATGACTTCATAGTAAAGAACTGTAAGCCCCTGCAACCACGGTCGAGCTCGACGTCACTGTCGGGGCACGAGTCCCGCTCAGCGTCTCGCTCTGGCAGTCAGGGCAGCCATGGGAGCCACTCGTCACAGTCAGGCTCGATCTCGCACCCGATCAACTCCCTCAGGCCCCTGCTGGACAGGCTTCTAAGGGGTGTGATCGGTGCATCCACCACAGAAGATATCCAGTCGTTCGACGATGAGGACGACGCTGTCTCTATCAGAGACCTCCCGCACGAGCAACAACAGCTCATCTCGATCCCACTCGACACCTTCTCTGAAACCGAGATGCCCATCGGACCTCCAAGGGGAGAGGCACAGGGCCGCTGCCGGCAGCGGCGTCTCAACTCGAACTACCTCCGTATCTACGCGCTCAACACGAGCGCCAAATCCCGCGGGCTTGTGCCAGTCTCCGTCCAGGAGATTGACGTCTACGAGAACCTCGCGAGCGATCCGGAGCTTGCTCGTCATCTGAAGCCCTCCATTCCGTCCGTTCATAGAGTGCACTCTGCGATCGACAGTGATGATGACGACAACGACGACGATGACGACGACGACGACGACGACGACGACGACTTCATCACAGACAAGATTTCGGCGGTCTCCCAGCTCGACCAGCTCGACCCGAGCTACCTGCAGCTGCTCCGGGTCGCCTCGCTCTCGCGCGACAAGATCTGGAACAGCGTCATTCTTCCACCACGTCAAGATACCATTCCTACATGGGGCACGCTTGCCCCACGCCACCAGGCCCAGACCAACCGGCCCTGGGCCAGCTTGAACGACTTCGAGCACGCATCAAAACTAACCACCTCTAGATCCCCCGCCTACGGCTACGACCGGCGGTCGGCCACCCAGTACACGTCCAAGGCATACATAGACCGCTACTGGCAGCCAATACGTATTCAATGATAGCATATTAATCGGTTACTCAGTGTCTGTAGGGTCCGAGTCTGTATCTCCCGATCCTGTGTTCTTACCCTCGCCGTCCACACGGCGGTGACGTTGGAGTGTTGGTTCTTCGTCGGAGTCTTTGTCTGTGGCTTCCTCTTCCTCTTCTTTCGGGTTTTCTGGCCTCTCTTCCTCTTGGTTCACCTTCCTCCTCTTCCTCGGAGACACCTCCTGGATCTCTCGCCTGTACTCCTCGATCCGGCTCTCGTCGAACGGGAAGTCGATCTCCCTGTTCGGCTGCTGGTGGCTGATCAAGTCGCTGCTCTTGATGCTCGAGAAGTTCAGATCTTGCTTCTGTCCGAGCTGCTTCTGCAGCTGCAGGATTGTGGCCTTCTGCGAGTTGATCAGCGGTAGAAACACCTCGTTCACCTTCTCACGGATGTTCTCGTTAGTCTTGGCGTACTTCTCTGTGCTCTGCTGCAAAGTCTTGTAGTCGGCCTCCAGCTGCCTGTTGTCCACCATCAGTTTCCTGATGAGCCCCTTGTACTCAACCTGCCGGCTGTACTCGCCGTACAGGTCACCCATGATGTCGACGCTCTCGTCAAGGTCGACTTCGTGCAGCGGGCACTCAAAGACTGCAATGTAGATACCATTGACCTTCCGCCGGATTGTCAGAGCCAGCTTATCCGCTGTGCCAGTGATCTCGCTCAGGTACCCGTCGTCCAGCGACCCCACGACGAACATCCGCCAGACCCAGTTCAGCCAGAGCTGGGTGTCGATTCCACGCAGGTTGGCATGCGACTCGTCCGTTTCGCTGCTGAACATGCCCCGGAACTGCACGGCGCCACCGTCGCGCGGCTCTGCGAGCACGTCAAACTGCAAGTTGAGAGTTTCAAAGGCTGTGTTGGCCTCGTTCAGCTCTGCAGGGCCAACCTTGTGCCTCCATTCAAGGTACTCATATACACTGTCAGTGGAGTAGACGGGGTCGAATTCGTCGCCTTTTGCGACGGCTGGTGGCTCCGGGACAGCTTTATCAACAGCAACTCGCACGCTACAGTGATCCCCGAAGCCCTCTCCGTCGAATTTGTTTGCACAGAAGAAGAGTCGGCAGGGCATCGAGAGCAACACCCTGTATACTATATGGGGTATAATATCCGAGCCCCCCCCCCCTATACAGTTTGTTAGGCCCGGCTGAGCATTTTTTTTTTTACAGGTATATATATAGAGCGCAGATTAGGGCCGACCCCATGTTAAGTTGCCCTTTAATAGACCCTTCTTTTAGTCTATCTAAAGCAACCACTTTTTGCACCTTTATTTAACGATGGAACATCCTGCTTACACCCTCGGAGCCCTCACGCTGGGCGGCGGTATCATGGGATATGCCAGAAAGAAGTCTGTTCCGTCGCTCGTCGCCGGCACGACCATCTCGGTCCTCTACTTCACCGCCGGATACCTTATTCAAAATGGTGACGAGAGAGGCATCACGACCGCCCTGGTCACGTCGTCGCTGATGATGGTCGCCGGTATTGGCCGTGCGTTCCAGGCCGGCAGCATCAAGAAGCCTGTTCCGGCTCTTCTGGTGTCCCTGGGCGCCGTTTCGACGTACTACTACGCCACTAAGTACCGCCAGATCGTGATGGACTGAGCCTAAGTCTAAGTCTGATCGTCTTTCCCTGTATATACTCAATCAACCTTCAATTTAGTACTGCACCTCCTTGATATCCTCGACCATCTTGGTGAGGTCGATTTGGTGGATCTCGACGTCCCTGAATGACCCCACGAGCGCACAGAGCATCCCGGTCTTTCCTAGCGAGAATGCCGGCGCCATTGCACTGTGCAACCCGAGTGATGCGCTCTCATACCGCTGCAGCCCCTTATGCAGCCCGAACCCAGCCAGCTTCGACTGGCTCTCCTTCTCGGCCCACACTTTCGCCAGCAGCTCCAGCTGTCCCTCCCTCGAGAGACCTTGGAACCGCTGCTCGAGCGCCGCCACCTCCGCGTCCGTGAAGATGTCCCTGAACTCCGTGCGGTAGAAGTCGCGCAGGTCCTCGATACCCATCTGCTCGATGTCCTTGGGGTTGCTGAGATCGGCTCCAACTGGGTCTCCTTCAAAGTCAAACAGCACCGACGCCACGCCCGCCTCGTCCGTCAGATTGTACCCGTACTCCCTGTTCCCAAGGGAAGGCTTCCCGTACTTCCCGTGCGTCACTACAAGGTCCCCGGCCCACCTGGTGCCCTCCTTCTGACCTATCACATACTGTACCAGGAGCATGTTGACGAGCTTCACACACCGCTCCCGGTCGCTCCGGATCCGCCGCAGACGCACCTGCCTGTCCAGCGGCAGCATCCGTGCACACGACTCGAAATTGAAGTCATCGAGCAGAACCCCGGCGTCCTTCCCGACGTCTACGTAGTAGTAGTGTGCCATATGACTGACAATTTACTATGGGTAGGCCTCGCTATGTATTTTTCACTGCCTATTTTTCACTGCCTATTTTTTCACTGTGGGGAAGACGCGCTTTTTTCTTCCCAGACCCTAACAGTCCCCAACAGTATGCCCCGGATCCGGCCGCTCGATAAGAGCGTCGTCAACCGAATTGCCGCCGGCGAAATCATCATTGCGCCGTCGAACGCGCTCAAGGAGATGCTGGAGAACTCGATTGATGCCAAAAGCGACGCCGTCGACGTCTCCGTCAAGGACGGCGGCCTCAAACTGCTCCAAATCACTGATAATGGCTCTGGTATCTCCAAGGAGGACTTGCCGCTGCTGTGCGAGCGCTTTGCGACGTCCAAGCTGACCAAGTTCGAGGACCTGCAGTCCATTAGCACGTACGGTTTCCGTGGTGAAGCTCTGGCCTCGATATCGCACATCTCGCACCTCTCTGTAGTCACCAAGACAGCCAAGGAGCCGTGCGCCTACCGGTGCTACTACCTCGACGGCAAGCTCGTGCCGCCGCCAGGGAACTCTTCAGGGTCGTCAGAACCGGCTCCGACGGCCGGCAGGGACGGCACCAGCGTTGTCGTCGAGGACCTCTTCTACAATGTACCCTCCCGGTTGCGCTCTCTCAAGTCCCACTCTGAGGAGTACGCCAAGATCCTTGACGTTGTCAGCAAGTACGCGATCCACACCGAGGGGGTCGGGTTCACGTGTAAGAAGCAAGGTACCAGCGCGCACGACCTCACGATCCGCAGCAGCATGTCGTGCAAGGACCGCATCCGCGCGATCTATGGCTCCTCTGTCGCCAACGAGCTAGTGCCAGTCTCTACCGAGGCCGATCTAGACATCGGGCTCATCAAGTGCTCGGGGTACATCACTGGACCGAACTACGACAACAAGAAGACCCATCAGCCCGTCTTCTTCATCAACAACCGCTTGGTGGCGTGCTACCCTCTGCGCAGGGCCATCAACCAGGTCTACTCGGCGTACCTCCCGAAGGGCCGCAAGCCGTTCTTCTACCTTGCTCTCGAGATCGACCCGAAGAACGTCGACGTCAATGTGCACCCGACTAAGCGTGACGTCCGGTTCCTTAATGAGGAGGAGATCATCGAGAAGGTGACGAGTGCCATCGAAGCCGAGCTCTCCAGCCAGGACTCGAGCAGAACGTTCCTCACGCAGCAGGTCATCACGGAGTCGCAGAGGAAGCGTCAGCGGGAACGCGAACGCGAGAGGCCCGCCGAGCAGCAGATGGATCTGCTTGGATCAAAAGCTGACGAGTCCAGTCCAAGAAAACTGCGATCCGTTTTGTCTATCAAGCAGTTCACCAGGAAGCCGTACGAGAAGGACATGGTGCGAACGGACTTTGCGCAGGGTACGCTGAACAGTTTCGTGAGGCACGGTACTGTTGTCGATGATACGGTCGAGGAGCCGAAGACTGCTGCTGATGACGATGATCATCATGATGATCATGATCATGATGGTACTCCGCCACCTCCCGTCCTCACCTCTTCTGAGCAACCTCAGCCGAACGTTGTCAACCTGTCGAGCATCAAGAACCTCCGCAAGGAGGTCCAGGGAAACACAAGCCCCGAGCTGACTAACGTGTTCAGCAAGCACACGTATGTTGGCGTGGCAGACTACGAGCGCCGGCTCGTGTGCATCCAGCAGGACGTCAGACTATACCTGGTGGACTTTGCGTCCGTGTGCAACGAGTTCTTCTACCAAGTCGGGCTTTCTGACTTTAGCAACTTTGGCAAGATTAGGTTCAAAGAATCTGTGGATATCCGCAAGCTGCTGCTGCAGGAGATCTACGACAACGAGGAGCTTATCGCCGAGTACCCTAATGCTCCCTCGCTCGATGATCTGATGCAGTCTGTCTTTGTGGATATGGCAGAGATGCTGAACGAGTACTTCTCGCTCGAGATCACCGACGACGGCAAGCTCGAGACTGTGCCGATGCTCGTGCGCAGCTACGTGCCACCGTTCAACAAGCTGGCGCTGTTCCTGTTCAAGCTGGGCGCCAGAGTGAACTGGGACGACGAGCAGGAGTGTCTGGGAGGCATTCTGCGGCAGCTGGCTCTGTTCTACATCCCGGAGCCGGTGGACTCTGACGACGAGGAGGAGAAGGAGAAGCTTGCAAAGACACTTGAGGACGTACTCTTCCCCCTGATCAAGAAGCGGTTCTTGGCCACGGAAAACCTGCGCCGGGACGTTGTGGAGATCGCCAACCTGCCCGGGCTGTACAAGGTGTTTGAGCGGTGCTAGAAGAATGTATTTGATCTATATACAAATGAGGATGCGATAATAATAAATAAGCGAGTGTCTGGGCAGCAGTGAGCTTCCCTAGCTAGTCGGTGAACTGTGACGACTCACCTTCTGTCAGGGCCCGGAGGCAGACCTGGTAGAGCAGGAGCATGACGGAGGACTGTACGGAGGTCCAGACGAATCTAGGGCCGACTCCACCAAAGAGACCGACGACTCCCTCGTTTCTATAAATGGAGAGCAGGTTCTTCAGGAGGGAGTCGGACTTGAGCATGTGCGGGTTACCCGAGGAGGTGTTCTGGGTCTGGGTTCTAGTTTTCACGACGTCCGTCGGGGTGGTAAGAATTCCGGCGAGTCCTCCTGCGGCAGCACCCGTCAGAAGCTCGAGCGGTGTCGACAGCGGCTTGCCCTTGTCGGTTTTGGAGAGCGAGTAGGCGGCATTGCGGAAGTTCTCGTAGAAGGTGAACTGGAGCGCCGAGAACGGCAGGTCTCTGAAGAGCGTGGCCCTGTAGCCGAAAAACAGGGTCTGCCAGCCTTCCTGCTGGACGATCGTCTTGAAAGCGTTGAACGTTCCCGTGTAGTTGTAGCCCGAGTGGAAGTACGGGTTGTTGTGGCGGCCCTGGAGTTGCAACCGGGTCTTGACGACCTCGGAGGGGACGTAGAAGATCGAGGATGCAAAGTCGCCGAGGAAACCGGCGCCCAGGTAGGAGACGGTCTCGTTGAGGCCGTAGTTGTCGATGGCGGTGCGCTTGATGGTCTCGTAGGTCAGGAAGAACGTGGCCGTCGAGGGCAGCGAGCCGAGCATGGCGGCGCCGTAGCCAGAGTACAAGCCACGGCAGAAGCCTTCCTCTTTCCAGATGGTGAAGTAGGCGCGAACTGTGTCCTGGTATTTGGCGGCGTGCGGGGCTCCCTGCTGGCGTGTCTTGACGGTGTCGAGCGAGTGCATCGAGCTGTCGCCCACAACGCCGCCAATACCGCCGGCGAGGGCACACAGCCAAACAGAGGGTCTTTGGCCGATAGGCTCAGGGATGGGGAGGTCTGAGTCGACGGGCTCGTCCAACTCCTTCTTAAACTCGGCTTGAGCGGTCTTAAGTACGTCCGGGACTGCCGATGACGAAAGCGGCGGGGCGTCTACGGGCAGATCGGACGACATCGGGTTGTTGGAGACTGGTCTTGTGTGTGTTTTCCAGCCCTTGGGGTCCTAAAATTTTTTAATACTTTAGCGCCAGCCCTAGATCTCCGGGCTTACGTAAAAGCGAGAGCGACCGAGAGCGACCAAATGGCAGTTTTTTTGTTAAACCCGAGGAAGGGAGCGAGTGAGCAGCGCGAGTCCGCAGCGCCTGGCAGAGGCCTCCTCGACGCCTGCCTGCCTGCCTGCCTCTCTTTACCGGAAGCGGTCGGTCTTTCCAGAGCGAGTTTTTACGGGCTGGCAATTTCGGATCCCGCGCTGTTTCTATAGGCATTATTCCGTTCTTCAGCCGTGGCAAGTCTGGCGATTCGCAGAGGCTCAATTGGTTCGGCTCAATTGGCCCATCTCAGCTTTATTCGATTGGCTCAGCTCGATTGGCTCAGCGCAATTACCTTCCCTGGGTGACCTTCCCTGGGTGACCTTCCCCTAATCTCCCAACCTCCCTTTTCCCATGACCCCCTCTACCAGCCTTCCCAATTACTAATTGATGTAGCCTTCAAAAATAGTCCGAGCAGACGATACAGCCTAGGGCAGGGGCAGTACGACCCGACGTGTATAAATACACCCCGAAGTCAACGATAATAATCTCTCCCCATCTCCCCCTCTCTACCCCGCCTTTCCCCCCAACCCCCAAGTAAAAAATAGTACAGCCATGGTCACCCCAGACAACACCGTTCCAGACTTCGCCAAGCCCGATGCCGCCGTCATGAAGCCAATCCTGTTCTTCGACGAGTTCGCCGAGGAGCCGCAGGTGGCCTACTCGAACAAGTCGGCCATGATGCAGCACGTCCCGCTCAAGGGCGGCTTTGTCAAGTCTCTCGACCCTGAGAACTTCCCATTTGATGCGGAGATCCGTACCGGCGCTGACGAAATCACCTTCAGATCGGACAACCCAAGTGTCGGCCACCTCGACTGCCGGATGTTCCTCACTTTTAACAACGACCCGGAGCAGACCGGTTACATCTGGTACTCTGGAATCGTCCAGATGAAGACCAAGATCGCCTCGATCGTCGGTAACGAGGGACTCAAGACGATGAATTTCACCGACGACGGCTACGTCACGTGCAACCCGGACTTCTTCCTCTCGGACAACCTCAAGGCTGAGAGCTGGGTCAAGGACAAGAACTTCCTCGCCAAGGGCAGATTCCTGAGAGACGACAATGGCACTCTCAAGGTCCAGTACTGGGTCTACATCATGGAGTAAAAAAAAAGACCTTATATCTCTCTATAGCTAACGAATGTGTTCATGCCAAGCGCAAAGCTAGGCCGTGCCTGTGTGCCCCCCTCCCTATGCCCCCGGTCTGGCGGCCTGCATATAATATTTCTCCGCTGATATTTCAGTACCTAATCTTTTCTTTTTATAGGATCACCAGTGTGTCTATTTCTTCTTCATACCTACCTGCTAGGAATGCCCTCCCCGCTGTTCCTGTCGCAGCCTCCGCCAGGGTTCAGGTTCCTCACCATTCTGAGAGGCGTCCAGCTCTCGATTCTCGGTGCCTACCGAGTTCTGTGCAATCCGGAGTTCTCTAGAGATCTTCTTCCGCTTATCAAGAAGATCCTCGGTCTCTTCGTCATTGCCGTCGCTCTCTACCTCTTGGCCAACACACCGATCTTCCTCGCCGCCATCGTACTCAAAATCTTTTCCTTTGTGCACCTGCTGACCCCAGAGAACGCCCGCTACGCACTCGACAGCCTTTACTACTACGAATTCCACGTCCTTAACGTCAGCCCCTTCCTCGTCATGTCCGTCGGATACATCACAAAAGACCTTGACAAGCTGTACTGGCAGGCGCTGCGGTACACGGACTTCATCGCAAAGCAGCGTCACCCAGATAGAGAAACCTACAGCGACCGGTTCGCCACGACCAACTACATGTTCGCTGCCGACGAGGTCAAAGTCGAGCGCAAGATGACCTCGTTCTTCCATAGTTACCTCCGGACCGCCTCAATCACCACGGCCGCATACTTCCTCTCAAAAGTGCCCTTTCTCGGACGCCTCGTCTTCCCTGTGATGGCCTTTAGAAACCTCAGCAGATCGGTCGGTTCTCTCTACGCATTCATCTTCTCGGTGATCAATTTGGTCCTCCCACCGAGCGCCGCCGTCTTCTTCCTCAACTCCATCATGGGTACCCGCTCCCTGATGCTGATTCTCTTGGAGCCGTACTTCAATAGGATACCGTTCACACAGTTGCAAAAGAGCAGGTGGTACCTCTCACGGATCGGGTGCCTCTACGGCTTCAGCTTTTTCTACTACTTCTGCATCATCCGGGCACCGTTCTTGCTCTCGGTGATCCCGTTCGCTCTTGCACAAGGTGCAACGGCGATGCTCATCTCTAAAGTCACAGAACCACCACCGGTTCTGACCCGTACCGACAGGCTCGAGGACCTCAAGCTTCTGAGCAACTGGATGGACGACCAGTGTGACTGGAACAAAGAAATCGACGACGTGGAGGAGATCATCAAGGACTTTGAGTACGTTGTGCCGGGCACATTCGTCAATAATCCAGTACCGTCGCCGGCACAAGCTGCTACTGCATCAAACTAACTATTTATACATCTATCATTGTGCAAATATTTATATTACTTAGTTTTAGTTGGTCCACAGTCTGGCCTTTCCGTCTGCGCCTGCAGAGAACAGCCAAGCCTCCTTCGGATGCCAGCAGACGTTGAGGACACCGAGCGAGTTCGTCACCTTGTGGCCGATCAGCTTCTTGAGCGGCACGAGCAGTGGGTTCGTCATCATGTCGTCGTACACGGTCGAGTGGAAGACATGGATCGATCCATCGTCGGAGGCAGAGCAGAAGAGCGGCAATCCACCCTTGTGGAAGGCAACAGAACGCACGGCCTTGTCGTGGTAACGCAGCGTCTTGTAAGGTGTGTTTGCCAAGTCCAGGTCATGCCAGAGTACTCTCTTGTCATAGGAGCCGGCAATGATGTGGTCTCCTCCTCTGTGGAAGTCCATGCTGGAGAGCCAGCGGGCACCTGGTAGAAGCTTCTTCTCGAGCTGCTGCTGTTGCAAGTTATAGATGCGGATGTATCTCTGAGACATCACAGCCAGGGCCGGCTTGGATGGATGGAACTGGGCATCCATGATGATACCCTTCGATTTGCGGAACGGTGACTGCGATGCGTGCTTAGAAAGCTGGTGGATCAAGACAGACGTCTTGTTTCCTCCCTCGGGAGACACCGTCACGTAGTAGTCTCCACGACGATGCCACGAGATCTTCTTGATCGTGGACGAGCCAGAACCGCGCGACGTGTTGATCACGCATGCAATATCGTTCGAAGCCTCCTTGTTCGTCGGCTTCACCCACTCGGCGTTGGTATTCTTAGTGGCCTCGGCCTCACCTTCGTCGCCGTCCTCAACGTCGAGGTTGGTCTTGTCGCTGCCAGTCTTGGCATAGCCCCAACCGTTCTCGATCTTCAACTTACTCTTGTTCTCAACCTCATATCCGAAGATTGGAGGCACGATCAGGTAGATCGAGCTTCCCACGGTCACAGCCAGAATTCTAATGTCTGGAAGAGGGTTCCAGGCGAGAGCCTCAATGTGATCCTCGTCATCCTCCTCTTCAACGAGAGTAACCTCCCAGACCTGTCTGCCAGTGAGAACCTCCCAGATGCGAACGGTACCGTCGTCGGATCCTGTGGCGAGCCAGTTGCCCGATGGGTCGACACCCAGGGCTCTAATGCGTTTTGTGTGTCCCTCGAAGATGGTCGATGTGCGGATAGGGAATGGACGGAGGTCCTTTGGAGAGGGAAGTTCTGGAATGAGCGACTCGGGGTCGATGTTCAGCTTGGTCTTGCGCACACGTGGGGCAAGGTACAAGTCGAGGCACCGCTCAAAGCGCTCTCTAATGCCTTCGCCGTATCCTGGAACCTTTCTGAGGGCACCGTACTTCTGTGGCAAAAAGTTCCGCTCTCTGTCCTCCGGTTCGGCCTCCTCCCAGGCCTTCTGCTCCTCCTCGGTAAGAATATACTCCTCTGGAGGGTTGTAACTCTCGTCGTTCGTTGGTGGAGCCAGCTTTGGAGCTCTCAGGGTCATTATGTGGTCCTTCGTGGTAGCATCGTCGGTACCCTCCCAAAGGTCGTAGTCAAGCTCCTCAGACTCGTTCTCCTCGTCGTCTTTGTCCTTCGGCGGGACGATACGGCCATCTCTGATGGCCTTCACGATCTTCATGATACGCTTGGCCTCGTTGGCAGATGGCACGAAACGTCTCTTTGGCTCTGGGACGGCCGTCAGTGGCATCACCTCCTGGTCGCCTGTAAACCAGTCGATGGTTGGCTCGTACGGGTCGAAGCCGGCATCCGTGTTCTCGTTCGATTCAATCTTGCGGATCAGCTCCAACTCCTCATCAGTCAAGTTCAACGACTTGCCCGAATCCTTGTCGAGAAGTCCCGTCCATCCCTCCGGTAGGTCGATCGACTCAAGCAACTGATCCAGGGCAGAACCTCTGGCCGGTCTCATGATACGCTTACCGTTGATGTCGTAACCGATGTGTGGATACTCGTCGTACACCGAGATGGGAATATTGCCGATTCTGTTAAGGTCCTCCCTGTCGCTGTCGTCAGAGTCGTACTCGGGCTCGATCTCTGGCATGATAACACGGGAGGAGCCGTCAGCCCATTTGTCCTTGACGCCCATGCTGTTAGCAGCACTGGCAGCAGACGACAGGCGGCGCAGCTTCATACCACTAAGTTTGTCGGTGACAGAAGTAGTATCAGTCTCGTCGTCACTGAAGTCGCTCGAGTTGACGTCTTCTGCGTCAGACTCCTCGCCTTCACCTTCCTCCTCGGCGAGAAGCTTGTTAAGCTCAGCATCAGAATCGGAATCCTCGTTGTTTTCCTCGTCCTCATCATCAACCGTGACCTTTTCAACGATCTCCTCTTCACTGTCACTGTCTCCAGCATCAATTATGCCTTCTACAGCAAAGTCTTCTTGCTCAGACTCTTCAGTCTCTAGTTCTCTCTTCTTCGAAGCCATCCTGATAGGTCGTACTGTGCTAGGATCCTAGTTAAAAAAATTTTGAAATTTTTTTTATATTTTTTTAGAGCACCGCCTGAAAAAAAAAAGCTTGCCAAGCGAAAAAAAAAAAGTTATTCAAGATTTCTCCTGAAAAGCAAGTAGCTGAGCGACTAGCCCTACGCGGGGCTCGAACCCGCAACCTTGTGATTAAGAGTCACACGCTCTACCGATTGAGCTAGCAAGGCTACTTACGTGCGTAAAAAGTCTTTAGAGGTCCAGAAGGTTAAACTGTTTTGATGAGGATAGCGTTAACCCATTCGGAATGCCTGATTCTGATATTTAGTCGGAGGGTGCGGTGCTGCCGCAATTGGTCTTATCGTAGGTATATTAAATTAGTATTTAGTCGTATCACTAGTTTTGAGTCTTCTCCTCAGAGCTCTGAGAGGTCTGCTCGGTCTCAGCAGTCTGAGTAGTCTGGCCCTTCTCCTTGGTAACAGCAAGGTCCGAGTCCAAGTCGTTCTTCACATAGGCCACGTCTTCGCTGAATGCGGTGGTCTCAAAAGATCCTTGAGGTTCGTCAGCGAAGCCGTCTGCAACAAGAGTCTCTCTCTGAGGACCGTGCTCGCGGTCCCACTCTTCAAGATCGGCGACAGGCACCTTGATGACCTTGTGTCCCTTGACACCGCCATCCTCTTCGAACGACACAATTCTGTGTCTGTAACCCTTCCAGTGAGGCCAAACATAACTCCAAAGGAAGTAGTAGACAACGCAGAGTCCAAGCAGGCCAAACATGACAATTGGGTAGGTGGCATAGAAGAAGGAAACGTCGGAGCCGATCAGGGTTCCCTTTGGAGGCACAAATGCCATGGCGATGACAAAGAGCGACCAGAGGAAGACAATCACGAGCAAGACAGTTGGAATATGGAACTCACGGTAGCCGAGGCCCCTCTTCTTTCTAGCACGGCGGACCTTGAACAGACCAAACGCCAGGAACAGCTGGAAGATTTGGTCGCAGTAAGTACCGAGGTCCGTAATAAAATTGTAGGCATCTCCCGGTGGGGGAGCAAGGAGAACAATCAAGTTCACGAGGAGCGTCACAAAGATTGGGAAAATAGGCGTTCCGAATGGTTTAACGCTGGACCAGAGCTGAGGGAAGGGTAAAACTCCCTGGCGTCCACACTCTCTCAGGATTCTAGCATGTGCGATAAATGCAGTGAGAAGATGGCCCATGGAACTCAGACTGACGAATCCGGCCATTGCTCTGACGGCGGCCTTCGTGCCAAAGATCTTTTCAAAGTAGACGGCAGCCACCAAATTTCCACTAGCAATGATTTCCTCCTTGTTTCCGATACCAGCGTAGTAGGCGGTAACACAGAGGATGTAGAGGATGTAGATGAGAAAGAGAGTGACAGGCACGAAGTACTTGAACGTACGGATGGTGGCCTTTGGGTTGGTCTCACCGACTGCGGTGAAGACATATGGCAAGCCACCGTAGGAAAAGACAACCTTCAGGATAGCGTTCGAGATGGCATTACCGTCACTGGTGGTTCCCTCCCAAGCATTGTGGAAGATTGCGTGGTTCTTTGGTGCCTTGGTGCTGCCGGCAAGGGCAGCAAGTCCAGAGAGCCCGACGAAAAGAATGAAGACGACCTTAGCAAAGCCGATAACGTTGTTCAGACGCAGGGACCACTTCGTGCTGAGGGACGTGACAATGGCCGCAACCAGAAGTGGAGCGACACTGAGGCCTCTCTGTTGCCATGCGGTGGCCTCGTAGTCAGCACCTTTGAAGACGTACTGCGAGAAGGCAGCAGCCGACGAGGTTATATAGCTGAGGCAGACAGACGATGCAGAAAAAGTAACTGGGATAAGAAGACGTGGGTGTGGATACGCCTGCTCCAGGTATGCTGTCATGCCACCGGAACGTCTCGGGAAGTACGTCAGGTATTCGATCAGCATCATGAGAATCAGAAGGCCGATCAGGAAACCTGCAGTCCACAACACGTAACTGGCACCGACGGAACCGATCGAGCCGAGAATGGTGGCAGGCGTGGCAAAAGCGCCGGTGCCAATGACACCAGAGATGACGAGGTAGGCAGCAGTAAGATAACTAACATGATATCCCAAAGGACTCTTAGACTCGACCGGAGCTCCATCCTCGTTGAGCTGGCTTTGATCAACTTGAGCAATGTCCTCGTCAGAGACGGTATTGTGGTCTACTCCAAGCACGATGGCTTGGAAGAACTGCTTGAATCCGTTACCAATGGAAGCAAGTGTCATTATTGCAAGAATATCCAACGAAAAGCATGTGGTACAGGGAGGTCATTTTCATATTTATAGACGGGATGCTACAGAATTACGACATACTCAGGGTTTCCCCTTTTTGACACTGGAGCCACACTTTTTGGCGGAAATCGGTCTCGAGGGCATCATGAAACAATGGAGACCCGAGGAATTTACGGCATTAGAGGGCATCTAACGCAACAAGATTTGCGCTTGGCGGGAAATTTTTTTCTTCGGTTGCATCAAAACCGGCCACTCGGGGACTGACATATAGTCAGGGGGCGCAGTTAAATAGGCCGACGGTAGCAATAGCATAGTCTAGTAGTGATCGTCAATTATGCGTATTGTTGCTGCTGGAGATTGTTTGTTTTCGAGTAGAAACCTCGCCAAGAGGCTCGAACCTGAGCTTCTGTCGGAGTTTACAGAGTCTGACGTTGGATTTGCCAACTGCGAGTTCACGTGCCCCAAACCGGAGAAGATGCCCGTTGCTGCCGGCAGAGGGTACGTCACCTCTGTCACTGAGGACATTCTGGACGAGTTCATCGATCTGAATATCCGGCTGGTGAATTTCGCCAACAACCACACGACAGACTTTGGCACCGAGGGTGTCATCAACACCATTGAGAGCGCCCAGGCACGCAAGCTGATTCCGTGCGGCATCGGCAGATCTTTGGACGAGGCACGACTCGCAAAATTTGTTGATACGCCGACGGGCAGAGTGGGCTGCGTCGCCGTGAGCTCGACGCGGTCTGAGGTGATGCTGGCTGCCAACGCCGGAAACGGCACCGTCGCAAGACCGGGCGTGGCCCCGCTCAGATGGAACAGAACGTACGTTCTTCCAGAGCGTCTGTACAAGAACCTGCAAGAGATTGACGAGCAGCTAGGTACCGCGGGTTCCTACCGGATCTGCAATGAGGTGGAGATCCAGCCACCTTTCCCACAAAGTCAATTCAAGTTTGGCTCGATGTTCGAAGGTAGCCTCGAGTTCAAGCTCGGGGACGAGGCACACGTCGAGACAACGTATAACGAGCATGATGCCAGAGAGCTTTATAAGAGCATCAGAGACTCCTCGTACCGGTCAGACTTCAACTTCGTGTCGCTCCATACCCACGAGGGACTCAACAACAACTGGTACCACCCACTCCCCGCCGAGTTCGTCCAGAAGTTCTGCCGCGAGGCCATCGACAACGGCGCCGATGCCGTCGTTGGCCACGGTGCACACTTCATGAGAGGTGTTGAGATCTATAAGGGCAAGCCGATCTTCTACAACATCGGCTCGCTACTCATGGAGTTCGAGACCGGTGGATCGATCATCCCACCAGAAATGTACGAGGCCTACGGCTTCCCCGCCGACTCAAGACCGTCCGACCTGCACAGACTGCGCGCCAATGACCCGAATACTGGTGCCTTCCGTGGCTTCAACGGAGACCCGATGTTCTCGCGCAATGCCATCGTCGTCTTTGACGTCAAGGACGGCAAGGCCACCTACAAGCTGCGTCCACTCGACCTTGACATGCAGCGTGTGCCTAGAATGCAGAGAGGCTTCCCGTATCTCGTGACGAACAAGGTCGGCCACGAAATTGCCGAGTACCTGACGAAACTGAGCGCCGAGTGGGGCACCGTTCTGAAGTACAACGAGGCCACCGGATACATTGAGATTGTCTAGATCACGTAATTTATTGGAAATCTTTTTTTTTCCGCAAATCACGAGGTGTGCGTCATGTGCTTCCCGTCGCTTGTCGCTAACGTAAATTCCAGGGTTACCTTCCTTCTTAGGCCACTTTTTTCAAGCAAAAAAAAAAGCTTCTAAGGGTTTTTCAAAAACCCGCTAAAAAAAACTTCTCTCTCATTGGTCTTCGCCTGCGCTCCCGCCCCCCCACCGATTGGCCGCACGTCCCAGGCAAATTCCCAGGCAAATTCCCAGGCAACTCCGCATTTTTTGGCCTTGCCAACTAAAATAGAAGTAAGGCGTGCGTCCACTTACGTAGTAGTGCCGTGCCTTAGTGGGGGTGTCGTAGTTCCGCAGGTTTGGGTCGGATCAGCCTCCCTGTTGGACCCCCTACATCCTCTTCGATCATCGCCCACGGTATGGCCTTGTTATACAGCCGGCTGTGAATAAGATCACCCCGCTCCTATTATCCCCTAGAGTCTTCATTTAACCCGCTCGACCGCTTTGGGTAACTGCCGTATTGTGTCCGTCCTCCACACTCGCATTGTTTACTTTTTACTAACGCCTCGTACTTTAGTAGGTCGTCCGCCCAAATTCTCACTCCTCCTAGCCCACCCCTCGACCTCCCCGGAACCCCAGTGAGTCGTTTCTTTTTTGAACCTGCCGCAAATTTTTTCGTACAGAAAGCGAAAGAACCCACTAAATTTTCCAAGAATGCGACCAAAATAGGGGCTGTTTGGAATTGGGGCGATGAAAGGCAGGGGTAATCACAGTATTTGGGCTGGACTGACAGACGCTTCCCCACGGAATGTGGCCATTGAGATGGTAGAGCAGCAAGGTTGTAGTAACTAGTCAAGTCGTCCCCCAGTCCAAAATGAAATGATCGTAGCTGGACCCCGCACAGTGCAGCGGCCCAACGTAGCTCTACGTCGGCCTCGTGCTTTCTGAAGCGCCGGAGACCCGCGGACGGGCAAAAATTGAGTACTCCTGCATGAAATTGCATGAAGCTAGAAAAATTAGAAGCTTCTGCCTGCCAATAAGACACCCTGTAGCATGACCCGGCGGTACCGTGGGGTGCTCTTTAGCCGAATACGGCACTAGCCAGGGATTCCTGCATGCTTTTTTCGCACCGTCTTTCTCGTACACTGGCTGTGATTGGTCCGCAGGATGACATTCTCCCAGCTTCCGAAGGGGCGCAGAGTGGGGGAGAGGGCCGGCCCGTAGGCGATGACCTTACGAGGCGTTTGTATATATATATACAGGCATGCAGATGCAGACGGCTCTTTTCTGCCCCTCTTTCATATTTCCGTACAGTCAATAACATGAAGTTCGCCGGCTATCTCTCCTCGACGCTGGTTGCTCTTGCAAGCACCGTCTCTGCAAGCACCACCACCGTCTCTGACGCTACCGAGTGCAACTACAACCACCCGAAGTCCGTTCCTGGCTTCGTCGCCACCGTTTACAGCTACGCTAACAAGGACAACACCCTGTTCACCCAGCCTGGCTACCTCGAGAGCGACTACACCAGCGGCGGCCCTTCGACCAGTGCCTCCGGCATCACCGACGCTTCCGTCTACTACTCCAGAAATGACCACAACGTCCACACCACCAACAAGTGGGGCATGGAGTTTACCATCTCCAACTTCACCATGGAGCTCAGCGGTATGTTCAAGACTCCAGAGACCGGTGTCTACGAGTTCTCCCTCGACCTCATCGACGACGCTGCTGAGGTGTGGCTCGGTACCGGTTTCGACTGCTGCACCGGCGAGATCACCGGTGACGCTGGCGATTCTCTCGTCAAGGCCACCAAGGCTTCCGACAAGGATGCCCCATCCTCTGTCGGCTACGTCTACCTGCAGGAGGGTGGCTTCTACCCAATGAGAATTGTCTACGTCAACATCCAGGGCAAGGTTACTTCCCTGGGCTTCACCATCACCACTCCGTCTGGAAAAGTCATCAACAACTTCGCCGACACTGTGTTCCAGATCACGGACTTTGACCAGTGCTCTTCGAGCAGTATTGTCTCGTCCTCGTCTACCTCGTCGTCCTCGTCGTCCTCTTCGTCCTCTTCGTCCTCTTCGTCCTCTTCGAGCTCGACTACCTCGTCCTCTTCGACTACTTCGTCCTCTTCGAGCTCGTCTTCGTCGTCCAGTTCTTCTGAGTCCTCTTCGACTACCTCGTCCTCTTCGAGCTCGTCTTCGTCGTCCAGCTCTTCTGAGTCCTCGTCGTCCTCGTCGTCCTCGTCGTCTTCTGAGTCCAGCTCTTCTGAGTCTTCGTCGTCCTCGTCGTCTTCGTCGTCCTCGTCGTCTTCTGAGTCCAGCTCTTCTGAGTCCTCTTCTGAGTCGTCTTCTTCGACGTCGTCGTCTGTCTCTTCGAGCTCTTCCGAGTCCTCCAGCTCTTCTGAGTCCTCTTCTGAGTCTTCGACTTCGTCGTCTGTCTCTTCGAGCTCTTCCGAGTCCGAGTCCTCTTCTGAGTCCTCTTCTGAGTCAACTTCTGAGTCAACTTCTGTTTCCACCACGACCTCTTCTGAGTCCTCCTCTGTGACCACTGTCACTTCGACCTCGTGCGGCCCAGATGGTTGCATCGTTACGACCTACGTCACGACTTGCCCAATCACTCCATCTGAGTCTTCGAAGTCCGCTTCGACTACGACCGTCACCACTACCGTCTGCAACGACGATGGCATCTGCACGTACACCACCTACGTCACCACCTGCCCACTCTCCTCTTCTGAGGCTGCATCCACCACCTCCACTGTTACCACCACCGTGTGCAACGCTGAGGGTGTCTGCACTGAGACCGTCTACGTCACGACTTGCCCTCTGACCTCCTCTGCTGAGGAGAAGACCGAGGTTTCTACCACCGCTGTTCCAGCTGAGACCACTACCGCCCCTGCTGCCCCTGCTGCCCCAGCCGAGTCCTCGGCTAACAACGCTGGTAGCGAGAGCAAGGCCCCTGCCGCTCCTGCTTCCGAGTCCACTACCGCCCCAGCTGCCCCAGCTGCCCCAGCCGAGTCTTCGGCTAACAACGCTGGTGGTGAGAGCAATGCCCCTGCTGCCCCGGTCGCTCCTGCTTCAGAGGCTACTGAGACCATCGCTACTTACGGTTCCAGCTCTGCCGCCGCTTCTTCCTCCCCAGTTGTTACAGCCTTCGAGGGAGCTGCTGCCAAGAACACAGCCTCGGCCGTCGTTGCCCTGGTCATGCTTGGTCTGGTCTTCTAAGCCCCTTCTGAAGTCACATTTTCTTCTTCTGGTGCCACTTCTGCATTACTCGTCCATAGTTCCGGATAGTTTCACCTGGTTCTGTTTAATTTAATTTCATCCCACATCTATTACGAAAACCTTTTGGCGGTGCATTCCGGATCTTAGAAACAACCCGATTCAGAACCCCGCTAAAATAGTGTCGTCGAGGGAAGTTTCTTTTTTTGGCTTACTTAATAAATTACTCGAAACTTATAGAGGGTAGATGAAGTACTTGTTCTCCTTGTCGGTCAGGTCAAGGTTGGCAATCGGAACCTTCTCTGAAATGACCTTGCCATTACTGTCGACCTTAGTCACCGTACCTTGTGGATTCTTGTTGGCCTCGGCGAACGCCAGCCTCTTCTTGTTTCTCGACTTCAGAATGGCGGTGATGACGAACGCGACGATTGGGGCTCCAGTCCAAGCGAGCACGATCTGGACGCTCCAGGCGGCGTAGTATCTTGGGGCCTGGTTACCCTTCCACAGCTGAGGAGAGACGATGTTCGAGATGGCGTAGGAGACCATGAACATGAAGTGTCTGACGAACCGCTTGGTGTTTCCGGCAGCGGTAGCCGTACTCCAGCCGAGGCCGACAATGTAACCCAGGGCATAAGTGTTGCTTCCCAACGTGAGCATGGCCACAAGTGCCAGCTTTTTGTCCCACGGAATTGTGATCATGGCAATACCACTAGCAAACGATGGAATACATCCGATGAGAATGACGACGGCAGAGTGGCCTGGCCAGAAGTGGATGATGGCTGCACCAAACAGCATGTAGAGCGAGGAGAATGCACCACCAGCCACGCTGGCAAGAGTCGTTCCCAAGTTCGAGACACCAAGAGAAACGTAGAGCAGGTTCTGTTGGTATGTCAGGTTATTAGCAAGCATGAGGAAGAAGACAAAGAGCACAAAGAGCCACGAGACCGGGTCCTTCAGGCACTCGATGATCTGGTACTTCTTGACGACATCCTGAGAGACTGCAGCAGAGGATGTTTCCTGAACCTCCTTGACGATCAGGTACTTCTGTCTAGTGGTAAGGAACCTTGCCTTGGTAGGGTCGGATGGGTACCAGATGAAAGTGATAAGAGTGATGATCAAAGTGATGCCTCCGTTGATGATCATAAAGATCTTCCAAGGAGGGATACTGTTGGTGATGTGAAGCACACCGTAAGCAATGAAGCCAGCGACGAAGATAGGGAATCCGACACAACTGGTCCAGAAGATCGGCTGCAGCGTGGCTCTTGTCTGAGGAGTGAAGAACTGAAACATGGTAACCTCCAAGGCGGGGACTATGACCGACTCAAAGAAACCCAAGAAGAATCTCAGGGCTACCAGGCCTCCGAAATTGGATGCCGTGCAGTGCAAAAAGATGATGATGGTCCAGATGAACAGCGTGATCGTCATGAACTTTTTGGTGTCCATCTTCTGCAGTACGAAGTTGAGCAGCTCTCCGATGGCGTAACCAGTGTAAAAGAGGGAGTTGGTATCGTCGTACTGGGCGTCGTCGATGTGAGTGGAGTCGAACAGGCCAAGAATGGACGAGTAAGACAGAGTAGCCTTGTCCATGAAAAGGACAGTATTGATAACGAGGATCAGTGGAACGAGGTGAATATACAGGGCACGGTGTGCCTTGGACTTCTCCTCTTCTGTGAACTCGACACCTTCAAACTCCGCTGCGTGCTCTTCCATGAAGGCAAGAGTGTTGTCGGCCCTCTTGGCCTCAACTCTGTCGCTCTCAAAGCTCGAAGTCTCTGGGTCGTCCACCAGAACAGTAGTCGACTCCTTGTCGTGTATTGTACTCATACTTGATGACTCGATTCTTTTACTATCCAGTCTTTTGTACTCGTTAGTTGTTCGTCTATATATACTGGTCACCTTTTGGCCTAGTCTAAGCCACATACGATCCTAAGAGGAGTGATGGCTTTTGATGGCTTCCTCGTGATGAAGGAAATTCGATACCGAAAGGGTAATAATTCTCCAACAAATCTAGTAATGAGCTTGTCGAGCCGCGAGGGAGCGGTCCGACGCTCCACACTATGACTAAAGGAAATAACACTCCGAATGTGGACATTTCAAATCGAGATGTGGCTCAAGGCAAAACCGGGCTCCGCCCGTTAACTATTTTTACCCGAAGATGCATAAAAAAGAGAATCCCGCGCCGCCCTTTCGGTGCCTTGGGCTGATCTGTACCTACCTCACTTTTGCCTCACTCTCGACATCGCGCCAAAAATGAGCAAATCCTCTAGCATTGTCATTATAGGCTCGGGAGCTTTCGGTCTCTCTGCAGCCTACCATCTTTCAGAAGCCGGTTATTCTAATATTACCGTTCTCGACGAAGGTGACTATGACAACAACCACTTCAACCCTCTTCTAGGTGCGACTGCGGCCTCGACTGACTTCAACAAGCTGGTCCGGGCCTCGTACGTCGATAAGGTTCACTACCAAAATTTGGCGCTTGAAGCAATCGCAAAATACTACGAGTGGAACAAACAGTTAAAGCGTGCCCCCTTCCTCCCGCAGGGGCTAACAAATGAAGATGTCGTTTTCAGAAACACTGGCTACCTGCGGTTCGACGACATAGACACTGGAGAAGAAGAGCGGACTCTGGCCCACTTTGAGAAGCAGGGTCTACGGTCATACGTCTATGACATTAATAACCCGGAGGATGTCAAGAGATCCAAGATTACCGGCTGGTATGAAAAGATTGATCCCTTGAACCAAAGAGGCGTCGTCAATACCCTCAACGGTGTTCTCGACACTATTGCTGGAGTCTCCAACGCCAACAAGTCCCTTCTCTGGGTGAAATATCTCAGTGAGCGTTCAGGAAACGTTCACTTTGTGTACGGACCCAAGAAAGGCCATGCCATCAGAATCCTGAAGGAGGGTTCTAAAGCCACTGCCGTTGAGACAGAGGATGGAACCTTGCACAAGGCCGACTATGTCGTGATCGCAGCAGGTGCAGGCTCCACCAGATTTTTAGACCATTCTCAACGTAGGGTGGAAGCTCAAGGCTCCAGCTTCATTATGATCCAGATCCCAAAAGACCGCCGGGACCTTATTGAAAAGTACCAGAACTTCCCTCAGGTTAACTGGAAGATGTCCTACGAAGGCCACTTCAGAAAGGAAGGAATCTACCTGTTCCCTGCCACCGACGATGGTATCCTTAAAATAGGTGCTAATGATCATTTCTGGAGACACTTGGAGAAGAACGAAGAAGGTGAGCTCACCAGCATCCCAACCCAAAAGTATCAGGTGCTCCCTGAGGAGTCGCTGCAGACTTACAAGGACTTCGTTTCCACCTGGTTGAAGGACCTCACTGATGCCGGAATTGAGATCTCCAAGTCCAGACTCTGTTTCGATGCCCGCGGTCAAAGAAACGAGTTTGTCATTGACTTTGTACCGGGATTAAAGAATGTGATCCTCTCTACGGGTGGAGCCTTCCACGGATTCAAGTTCCTGCCTGTTATTGGAAGATTCGTCGAGGGCCTCGTCTCCGGCAAGCACTACGAGTACAGTGAGAAGTTCAGGTTTGAATCTATTCCTGAAACAGACTACAGTAATGACTTCGTCTTCAACCTGGACGATCCTCATGCCCTAAACGGCATCAAACTTGCGCAAAAGTCCGAGTATTTCAATTTATAGTCTCGAAGCCACAATGAATTATTTCCGAAATCACATATTCTGCACCGCAGATCCATACTGTGAGCCACAATTATTTGATCGAAGGTAGAGCTTAAATAGAGGACTCGGTTTTGGCTGCTAAGGGGTGTTTCCCCATTTTCCTCCTTCGATATGTCCTTAAGCCTTGAAAAAATCGTCAATCCCGCTGCCCATGATGTCCACGGCCAGGAATTTCCAGTTGCTTACCAATTAATTAACAAAGGAAGCGAGCTCACTAATTCAGATGTGGCTGAGTTCCTCAAGGAAACTGGCAAAGATGGTTGGTTTAATGAACAGGTCAAGCTCCATGGAGCATTATTGCTGAGAGGTCTCGGTGCGACCGACCCAGTTGATATCAGCACCTTGATCAAAGCTATCGGATACTCCAGCGGTGACGAGCCGTTCATCCAGGCAGGAACTACTGCAAAGAGAACCAAGCTCACAGATGTCATCACGACCGCCAACGAGGGATCCCCCGAGCTCTACATCGACCAACACAACGAGTTCTCGCGTTTTATTCAGTATCCTACCAAGCTGTTCTTCGTCTGCCAAAAGTTTACTGGAAAGGGCGGCGAAACACCAATCGTTCACGGAAGCGAAATCTTCGATCATCTTCACAAGTCCGATCCAGCTAACACTGAGACCCTTGGAAAGGACGGACTGCTCTTTAATCAGACGTGGCCATTCAAGACTCCAAACAATACGTCTTGGCAGGACTTTTTCTGTTTTGGACGGTACATTGAGCCAAGCGATGATCTCAAAACGAGAAAGTTCAAGGCCGAAGAGTTGGTTGAAAAATACGTCAGTTCTGACTACAAGTGGGACGAGAAGAACAACCTCGTTGTAAACGAGCACACAGAACCGATTAAGCAATACCAGAGGCCAGATGGTAAGATTCTGCCAGTGTTTTTCAACAGTCTTCCTACCTATTATGCTGACTGGAAGGGAACTTACCATGATCAGTACCGGAAAACGTCGGCACTGTCCTATGATAATGGTAAACTCATTCCAGTCGAGTACTTGGAGAAAGTCCTCAAGAACTCCAGGGAGCTTGCGTACCTGCATTCCTGGGAACAGGGAGATATTGTAATAGTTGACAACTACCAGGTCAGTCATGGTAGAGTTCCGTGGTCTGATGGCGACCGTGTCGTTCTTGTGAGTATGTGGGATACTCCAAATAAGCCAGAGTACGCTGCATGGAAAGGTAAGGACCAGAAAAACAAAAAGTAGCCTTTAATTAGTCTTATATGAGTTTTTTTATGATGACGACTCAAAAGTCTGCCCTGGTGATATCACTCTCATCACACATCGACCTGAACCTGCTGTTCTCCCTAAGGAACAACTCAAGCGGCTTTCCAAGCTCTGAAATTTTGCCTTCATCGATAACGGCAACCTTGTCGTAGGTCAACAAAGTTCTCAGCCGGTGGGCAATGCACATGATAGTACAGTTTTTAAACTCTGTGGCTAAAGTATGCTGCACTTTGGCATCTGTTTCGTAGTCGACACTAGATGTCGCCTCGTCCAAAATCAATATGCGTGCATTTTGCACAAGAGCACGTGCCAGAGCCAGAAGCTGCCTTTCTCCGAGAGAGAAGTTTGCACCATCGTCTTCAACCTGTGTCTCCAAGTGGAACTTGAAGAGGTCTTTATCGGTTTTGCTCTGGGCCTTGACACTTGGGAGCTGGGGGGCTGTGATCAAGTTTGCACGTCTCAGTGCATCCCAAAGCTCGTCATCCTCCTTTTCATGGAATGGATCCAGGTTATCCCTGATGGATCCACCAAAGAGAACAGGGTCTTGGGGGATAATGGAAAGGTGAGAGCGCAAGGTATGGAGTCCAAGCTTTTTGATGTCGACTCCATCGATGATAATTCTACCATCGAACTCTACCAGGCGGTACATACACTGCATGAACGTAGACTTTCCAGCGCCAGTTCTTCCACAGAAGCCGACCCTCTCGTAACTATCGATATCAAGAGAGACATTCTTCAGAACGTAAGGAAGCTCTGGACGGTACTTCATCGAAACGTGCTCATAGGTGATCTTTCCCTTGTCAGGCCAACTTGGAGGTGGGTCATTCTCAGGAATTTCATACGAAGCCTCCTGTTCCAGCGATGTTGCATAGTAGTCTAGACGCTCCACGGAGTTCATTTCATTTTCAACCTCGGTGAGTGCTCTCATCATAAAAGAAAGCAAGCCGGAGACAACAAGCACATAGGTCAGAAGTAAACCAGTGGTGGCGGAGCTCACATGGAACACTTCAAAGCAACAGAGAAGGCAGATTACGAGCGAAAACACTGTAGCAAGAGCATCCACATTAGTTGCAATCCAGCAACGGCACGCAATTGTCATAAGCTCTGCTTCGCTCATGTTATCAATCTTGGTGTCTAGCTGCTGAATAAACCTTGTGGAAGAGTTGAAGGTCTTGATCGTCTTCAAACCCGAGATCGCTTCATTGAAATGAGAAAAGACAACCGAGCGTTTAAGCGCATCCAGACGAGTGACTTCACGGCTGCTAGACTGGTAGAAGCTTGCAATTGTAGTGTAGGCAAAGATAAGAACTGGGATCGCCAATGCAAACCATGGAATGTAGATAACGCAGAGAATGAGCGTACCAATGACAACAGACAGCGGCTGGAAGAGCATTCTGAACTGAGTGAGAATCTGATTATCACACACGTCAGTGTCCCTTGTGAATCTGTTCAAGATACGTCCGGTCGGGGTAGTATCAATGTATGACATTGGCACATGGAGGAGGCGTTTAGTGGCCTTGATGTTGAGGTTCTTAGACGCATTTGTTGCGAAGTATGTCATGATCAAGAGCTCATACACCAAAAAGATCACAAATGCAAAACTGAGCATGATGTAGATGCCCATATAGAACTTGTTTGAGCGGCCTTCAAACTTCTTAGACACCCAAAATGACAACCACGTGTTGGTGAATATTTGACAGAACGTCGCGATCGAGATAACCAGAAGTAACAGCGGGATAAACATCTTGCCAAACATTCCAGATCCCTCTTGAAGGTAATGTTTGTAAACCTTCCAGGTCACTCGGTTGACGGCACGTTCTTCCTCTCTAGTAATCTTCACCTCGTCTTCTTCGGATCTCTTGTTGTCCTCGCCTTCAGAAACAGACTCTGATCCGTCTTCTTTCTTCTTCATTTCTTTGATATTCTCTTGCTCCTGGCAGTAGAGCAGAAGGTTTCTGAATCCCTCATTTCTCTCTTGAAGGTCCGCCATCTTGCCAATATCCAGTGTGCCATCTCTGTCAAGGTAAATCATTCGGTCAGCTTCACTGATCAGAGACAATTGATGGGTGGCCAATATCCTGGTTTTCTTTCCCAGAACACCCTGTAGGCACTTTTCGACAAGTTTTCTGCCCACTTTAGCATCTACGGCACTGAGAACGTCGTCGAGCAAGATGATGTCTCGATTTGCATACACTGCACGAGCTAAGCAGACACGTGCCTTCTGTCCACCGGAGAGGGTGATACCACGTTCTCCGACCTCTGTCATATCCTTGCCTGGGAACTGTTCAAAGTCCTCATTGAGGCAGCAAGCATCGACGACGATATTGTACCACTGGTAATCGAACTTTGCACCAAAAGTGATGTTTTTTCTCAGTGTTGTGTTCTGAACCCAGTTCTGTCCACAAAGCATCAGTTCTCCATTTTGGTAGACCTCACCATCGGTCTTGGGCATGAATCCTGCAAGTGCATTAAGCAATGAGGATTTACCGCTGCCTATTTGGCCAGTGACGACGATAAACTCATTCTTGTTCACCTCGAAATTAAGATCCTGCAATCCTAAGAATTCGTGATCTCCCAGACCCTCGCTATCTGAGGAAGTTGGGTCCACGGGTAACTCTGGTTGAGACTCCTGTATGCTTTCCTTGTCGTCTTCATCTTCGTCTTGAAATTCTGGCCATGCAAAGGATGCACCAGTCAACTTCAGTGCCAAATCTGGTCTCTCTGGGATTGGGGTTGGCTTTAAGAGTACGTCATTAATAGGAACCTCATCTGAAGACAGAAGGGCAGCACATCTCTTCATGCTCATTATCATATCTGCCCACAGAGACATCACACCGGGTATCATCTCAAAGTTCTCGGCGAGTGCTTGGAACAGGGAGATCGAAGAAAAGATCTGGGCAACCGATCTGGTCGATCCGATGGCATAAAGCATGCAGAAGGCAACCATGGATGTCATAGTAGGAAGTGCTAGTGCAATAGAGGTGAGGAAACTCCGCAAACTCTGCAGCTTGTATACAAGTCTCATCTCACTGTGACGCGTTATCATGATTCTTGCCTCGTAGGAATTCTCCCATGCATAGAACTTGATGAACTTGAAATCCTTTATGAGCTCTTCGGTCAACTTCACGCGCTGATCGGACATTTTAACGATCTTTCCTCTCAAGGATAGGAGTGAGCCAAATGTCAAACAGATTGCAGAGAAGGAAGCAATGTAGAATCCAATACCAACAAGCGATGAGACTCCAATGTTGAGGATCAGTTGAACTGTGCTCACAATGACTGCGGGAAGTGCGCAGGGTAGGATGGGCACCATGACGATTGCCTCATCAATTCTACCGAGATCTGCTGCGACCATCGTAGTCATTTTACTGGAAGGGAAACTGTGAAGTCCTTGGTCATCCAAGCGATAGTACTTATCCAAAAGAACTCTCGTCATCACTGCTTTAACCTTAACACCGACCGTCATAGACCGATAGAAGTAGTGATGCAGAAAGCCTCCGAGACATATTATAGTGGCACAGACGCCAAATGAGTAGCCGATACCATTTCCAATGGGCTCGCTCACTCCTGGAGTACCACGTTTGTCGACAAAATTGATCAGCTGCTTTTGAAGCAATGGTTGAAATGCGCCGATGAGATTCGTGATCGTTACCTCGACAATTCCAATGCAGTACTCCGTACGGAACGTCTTGAACAGAGTCCAGGCAATCACTTTCCAGCTAATATCGTACACATTGATGGTATCAGCCAGTTCATCCTCTGTGAGAGTTAAATCCGGCTTCTTCTTACCGTACTTGGCGGCCTCACAATGCAACGTCTTCATGAACTGAGCGTAAATGTGGTCCATCTTCTGTGTGTCTTTCAGCATCCGCATATCTTCTGCCTGAAGTGTCCGCTTATATCCAACGGCCATCATCGGGTTTAGCCACCAGAAAAGAAGTCTGGAGAGGGGGGACCAGTTGTTGGCTCCTGGGAACTCGCGTCTTTCTTCAGGGAGAGGAACCTCAGGAACATTCTTGGAGAGCAGCCATGAGAAGAGGTGCTTCTGTCTCTCTGGAACTTCTCTGGATGAAGCTTCCAGCTTCTGTGGTGTGCTATTAGTGTCTTCCAGCTCAGAATGGACTGCAATATATGGATCCGTGTCCTTCTTCTCTCGATTGTGCATACCGCGACTATCCCGACGAACGGCAGCCGTGGTGGTACCCGTGGCGGCGGTAGACAACATGGGAGTGCTTATTACCTTGGTCTGGAGCTCCGAATCCGGAATTGCTGCTTACTTATAAGTATTATTTAGTATGGCTCATGATCATGACTGGCTTGCGGAGGATCTACTATTTATTTCTTGGCGTTCGTACGGCTAAAACTATTATTGGGGAGTGCCGTACCCCGAAGTGGCTTCAACCGATAAGAAGCCTTTTAATAAATATTCTACACCAAATCATGAATCTCGCAGGATAAGCTCGGACCATCAGCACAGGCTCGGATCAGCAGGATGTGGCCAAGCTTTCGTATGAACTGTAATGGGTTTTTTGATGGTGTTTCTGAATCTTACAATCTGTGGCCCATTATTTGGGCCGATTTAGGCGCCGATAAGCAAGCAAGCGAGGCAACTGATTAAAAAAGTGGCCAGAAAAGGAAACACCGCAATCGGCTGTCCTGCGTTTTGCCATGTATTCGAGATAAAGTCTCGTATTTTACTTTTACAGAGGCCTGATTTGCCTTGGCATACCCAATGACCAGGTATAGGTTTGGGCACAAGTGTGGTGTAGTGAAGGAATGGTGAAGGCATTCGGATTGCTTGAGTTCCCTCAACTGTCCGTTACGTGAGCTTATCTCCAATGAATAGGAACTCTCTTCAGGGAATACTTAAAAAAACCAACCTCTCTTAGGATTTGAGGGAGTGGTAAACTCCACGGAACATAGTTGCTAGAGCATGGCGTCCATCGAATAGCGGGAAAATAACGACCAGAATGAAGGTCAAGAAGACCCAGAAGATGGCCACAATGTTCCATCCTTCAAAGAATGCCTTGTTCCAGATCCAGTTGCGGTAGAGAGGCCAAGGCACGATGACCCAGGTGACCAGTAAAACGAACAGCATGTAGCCATACGCGACTTTGATCCACTTGTCAACGGTCTTGTCCCTGGATACCTCATGATCTGCTGCGACTTCAGCTTCGGTGGTGAACTCGTGGGAGATCTCGGTTGTGTCTGCCTTCTTTTCAGTCGAAGAAGATCCAATGACCTCGGACTCTTCTTCCAAAGCGCCCGTCTCGGCACTTTCGTCGTCATTGGTGAACTCCACCAGAGTGGCTTGGTTGAGCACATTCCAGTCGAATCTCTTGTTCTGGATCAGACTGATGGTAACCGTGAGAATCGCAGGAACAAACGTTGCGACGAGGGCGCCGTAGAGGCAAGGAAGCTGCTCCACAGTGGTTGTCATGTTGATGTCTCCGTAAATGGACGAAGCTGTAGCAAGCCAAGTGGAAATTGCGGCAATCATTCCCACAATTGGAGAAACTATGGCGGCCAGTTTAGTCTGCTTGTCCCACGTGATGGCCAAGCAGAGCGGAATGACGCCAGGGCAAATTATGAGAGGGTAGAAGTATCCCATCCAGGTCATGTTGACTCCCACATAGTAGAGCATCAGGGAGAATGCTGCGGCAAAGAGTCCAAACAGGATCACACCAGCGTGGGACAGACGTATCAGTTGCTTGTTGTTGGCATTTTTGTTGATGTATGCTCTGTAGATGTCGAAAGAGATGATACTGCTGACAGAGATGGTCTCGGCACTGACGGTAGATGTGACAGCCATAAACAGTGCCAGGACGAGTCCAGCACAGGCACCTCTTCCCAGAAGAGCTTTCAGCACAAACGGCAAGACAAATCCACTGTTGATATCATCGGTGGACATTGCACTTGGATAGGTTGGGAAGATGGACTGCTTCTCGATGACGACTGCAGCGAGTCCTCCAACTGCTCCGAGAGGCCAGGCCACGGAGTAGATGGCGATGGCTCCGATGATGTAGCCTGGAACAGCTGACTTCAAGTTGGCACTGAAGCTCTTCTGCCAGAAGGAGGAATCCATGATAGACAAACCAAAGTCACCCAAGGAGTGAATCATGCCGAATATGAAAGCACCTTTAGACTTGAAAGTTAAGAGCGAGCCTTTGTAGTTGCCGTCGATGTATCTTTCACCGTCAAGGGCTTTAACCTTGTCATAGAGACCGCCAATACCTCCAATAGAATCGGAGGACAAAATGGCTGGAGAGAAGTAGCAGAGGAGAACCAGTGCAATCAACGTGTGGACGTAGTCAGTCAGGAAAGTACTCTTGAGGCCGCCGACGACTGTGTAAAGAAGCACGCCGAATGGAATGAGAATAGTAGCAGCGGCAATGTGCATGTCGGTGAGTTCACTAATAGCCGAGGCCGTTCCCAGAATCATCGACGAGCAGGAGAGAAGGTTGTTGACGAGACAGAGGAACATGTAAGTGATATGTCCAAGGGTGCCATAACGCAGCTTGATAACCTCCAAGCAGGTGTGTGCATTCTTGATCTTCTTCTTACTCTCGATTCCCAGGACGGAAAGAACGCAGATCTGGATGGCGCTTCCAGCCGCGTACCAGTATGCAGCAGCAATTCCATAGAGGTAGACCATGGTAACACTCCAGAGGTAGACGGTTGCCCACATCCAGGAGGAGAACACGGCGGATCCGGTCAGGCCAACGCCGACAGATCTGTTGGCGACCATGAACATCTCGGTGGAGTTCGAGTTCTGGTGCAAGTACTTGTTCATCAGTTTGGTGGCCAGGACAATACCTGCGGCAAACACCGTTCCAACGCCAATAATGATACCGTAGCCAACTCCCTGTGGGAGGAGAGCACCAGAAGTTGTGTCACTCATAGAGGGTATCAAGCCGGTTCAAGCTGGGTCAAGCTGCGTGATTGCTCCAATAGGGGTCATTGTTCCTCTTTATATGGACTAATCTGAGAGCAATTTTTACTATACAGACGGTCTCGGATGCCACATACCATATTGGTCATTTCAGGAGGGCCACTTATGGGCCACTGGTGGGATACTTAGTTTCGAATCAGAGTTGAATCCTAATGATCTTCATCATTTTAGCGTCTCTGCTCACGGTGAAAAAAAAAAGGTGGCTGTGGCGCCTAACTTCGTCTCCCAAAGGGGATCCAAATAATGCATGAGCCAGACTATATTAAATGGAACGCCGGGGCCGGTGATTCCCAACTTTGACATTCTTTTTCCAGTACACCATGGCCGATTGGGAGGAGGAACTTTTGAAGTATAGCGTGGACCCAGACAAGAAGGCTGAAGTCCGTCTGAAGTACAACTACCGGCCGTTCCAGGAGGCTCCACCTACTAAGGAGAACCCTGCCAATACGGTGAATCTCGCATCGCTAGATCTGTCCAAGTTTGACGACGGAATTGAGGCTCGTAAGGAGCTGGCCAAGACCCTTGAGGACTCTGTGACCAAGTATGGGTTCTTCAAAGTCGAAAACTTCGGGCTTGAAAAGGAGACGTTGGACGAAATCCTATCTATCTCCCAGTCGACTCTGGAGCTTCCAGATGACATCAAGAAGCAGTACGTTGGTGGAGAGCATGACCTGCCCGAGGAGGCTGATAGACTGCTTGGTGTCGTGAGAGGTAGTGGCTACAAGCCTCTGGGACACTGGAAATATGATAACGCCACTCCAGACAGCCTCGACCTGTTCAACATCCGGCATTTCACCCAGTACGATACCTTCTTCAACAGGACCGAGTACCCAGAGTTTGTCAAGTACAACCTCGACACGATCGCTTACTATCTGAACTATATTCACCATGAGGTTCTGAGAAAGGTGGCTGATCTCATTGACATTGTGCTCGAGATTCGGGAAGGTACAACCTACAAGAAACTCTTTTCCATCGTTCAAGGTGACCCGTGGAGTTCCTCGAATGGACGTGCCCGCTTTCTTCTGTACCACCCGGTCGATGACGACTACGTGAAGAAGACAGACTCCACTTGGCTTAGGGGCCACACGGATGAAGGTGCCCTAACATTTATTCTCTCACAGCCTATTCTGTCTTTGCAGATCAGAGACTACGAGACCAACGAGTGGAAGTACGTGACGCACACGCCGGGCGCACTCGTCGTCAACATTGGCGACATGTTGCAGATTCTCACCGGTGGCTACTTCAAGTCGTCTGTGCACAGGGTTATCACTGCACCCGAAGACCAACAGAATTATCACCGTAATACTGTCATCTACTTCTCAAATGTCGTCCCATCCACCTACCTGGATGCAGATACCTTGAACTCTCCAAAGCTTAGCCGCCTAGGCATTGAGAGGGACAAATCTCTTCCAAGATTGGAGGCAAGGGTCTGGGAGGACCGCAAGGGCGAATTTTTCAACCAATCCTCTGAAAGTGCCGCAAATGTGGGCCTTCTTGGACGTGATTCTGTTGGCTGGACCGACGATTCTGCTCCAGTTTCTACTAAGGTCTCCTAATCAACTGAATGCCTTGAAGCTTTTCTTTTTTTTTTTTTTACTCCAGTGCGGTGTGTTAATCCACCGCCTCCACAATCTGAAGCCTCCAGGAATGGAAACAGGGCGTACCCCCTAGCCTGTGGCATTGGTCTATTGTATCCCAGACGGTCCGGTCCGGTTCAAGCCGTATCTTGGCAGATGTCTGTTCAGTTTACGTGAGTTTGAGTCGCTGGTCTGTCTCGCTGTGCAGTAATGCATAGTAGACTAGGAACACCCTGAAAACATGTAGAGTACTCCACGAGCGTTTCCATCCTAGATGTAGGGTTGCAGATCCTCCACGTTCTAAAACATCATGCACTGTTGAGATTACTCATACTTGCACTACTGTCCTGGAATTCGCGTTGCAGGCATGCAGGTGCATTGGGTTTTACTTCTTGGAAGATAACTGCCACTGATGCGGCTCCTGCAAGACCCACATTTGAACAAACCTGTAACTATCCTAAATTGCTATCATAGGCATCTGGGCGTCTCACTTATCTAAAGAGCGGGTCTTTCCTAAAAAGTCTCGGTCTGTGCAACAACCCCGTTTGACGTCCCGGAGAGATTCCGTCGTGAAAAAAATAATTCCGTGTTTAACAGAGATAGATGGCCGTATAATTTTAGGCGGTCGTCAGCCACACTAAGAAATTTTGGGTGGCCTTGCGGGAGTTTAACACGCCAACATATCAATCACATCACAAAAACCAAGTTTTGCAAACGCAGAAACCGCTTCTGCCGCACACGGCGCTCTGTGGCATATTTTTTTTAAGCTGGAAGGTTTGGCGTTTTCTTTCTTTGCAGTCGTTTTCCCCAAAGCACAAGTACCCGGGGTAATGCTGCAGGCAGCACCTTTTTGACCATTGTAATAACACATTCATGGGTATACGTGAGAAAGAGATCAAGAAGCACGAGAAGGAGGAACGGGCCAAGACCGAGGAGGCAATCAGCAAGAGTTACGAGCTGGAGGACAGCGCGTTGAAGCTGGCAGAGCAGTCCTCTCATATTGCGTACGACCCTGTTGCTGACAAGAAGCTTCTCCGCAAGATCGACTTGCTTCTGCTGCCACTGATTGGTCTTCTTTATGCCGTCCAGTACATGGACAAGGTCTCGATCTCCACAGCCGCTATCATCGGCCTCAAGCAGTACTACCACATGCACGGTGACATGTACTCCTGGTGCGGTTCTGTTTTCTACCTTGGCTACCTGCTGTTCGAGTTCCCAGCAAGTGTCCTGCTTCAGAGATTCCCTGTTTCCAAGACTGTCAGCTCGTTCATCATCGGCTGGGGCATTGTTATCTTCCTGCTCGCGGTTGCACAGAACTACGCAGGTTTCTTAGTCCTGAGAATCCTGCTTGGATGCTTTGAGTCTGCCATTACTCCCGCAATGGTGATTATTACCGGCCAGTGGTACAGAGTCGAAGAGCAGTTTGTTCGTACATCTTTCTGGTTTGGATGTAACGGTCTCGGTATTATCCTTGGTAATGCCATCGGATATGGTGTCGCAGAGAACAGGTACGGCTATCCAATTGAAGCCTTCAAGATCCTGTTCATTGTGATGGGATCTCTGACGGTGTTTATCGGGATTGTCTTCATCTTCCACATCCCGGATGACCCTTCCAAGGCCTGGTTCCTGAATGAGAAGGAGAAGCAGATGGTTATTGAGCGTATTCGTTCGAACCAGCAGGGCTTCGGAAACAACCATTTCAAGAAGTACCAGTTCATTGAGACCTTGAAGGACCCTATCACGTGGCTGATGGCCCTTTATGAGCTCGTCTCCGATATTCCCAACGGTGCCATGACGAACTTCAGTTCGATTCTTCTGAACGATACTTTCGGATACAGCACCACCCAGGCCATGCTTATGGGAATGCCTGCTGGAGCTATCGAGCTTGTTGGATGTTTCGTTGCAGCCACATTGACGCCTATCATCCACAACCGCCGTCTTCTTGTTGCACTGATCGGTATCGCTGTCACGCTCCTCGGTGCATGCATGCTGGCATGGGCTCCAAAGAAGGCCGCCCTCGCCGGATATTACGTGTACCAGTTCTCCGCCATGGGCATGATCACCCTGCTCTCGCTGATCTCTTCGAACGTCGCTGGACACACCAAGAAGGTCTCTGTCAACGCAATCTTCCTCATTGGATACTGCGTCGGTAATCTAATCGGTCCCCAAACTTTCATCGAGAGCGAGGCTCCTGGATACAAGACAGGCAAGATCTGTATTGTGGCCATGTTCACGGCAGCCTTCATCGTGGTCGCAATCATCTACTTTATCTTCTGGAGACGTAATGTTCAGAAGCAGAAGGATATCGATGCCCAGACTGAGAGGGTCAGAGAGGTCGCAGCCATGAAGAATTCCGAGTTCGCCGATATGACGGATCTCGAAAATCCATTCTTTAAGTATGCCTTGTGAGGATAGGAGACATGCACTTCACTATATACTGCTACTCGGGACGCCTGTTTATTTTTTATTCTTATTTTGACCTCAGTCCCGTGTATGCACCTTCCCAGCCTGCATGAATCTTCCCATTCTTCACTCCCCCGTCTGCGTTGTGGCTACCACATGCTGCAAGGCACACACACAGTCTTTTTTTGCGAACCTAGCGAGGGGTAGCCACACTATTTTTTTATAAGGACTTCGAAGTCCTAGAATTGTTATCTCTTTATCATCACCAGAAAAAAAAGCATGGCCACCACGTCTGCCTCGTTCAGAGGTACACCCCTCGTGCGCGAAGAGGTCGATACGCCTCATATCAAGGTCACCAAGGACGACCTTGTCAACCCGAACGGTGCAATTCCCAGAAAGGAAGGGATCTATTCTTTGAACCCTGAATCTCTTGCCAATCTCAAGTATCCAAGGTGGGCACCAGTCTGGGAGGACACTCAGCGGTTCGCCTTTCAGCAGATCCCGCCATTCAGACATACTGACAGAGGGTTCTTCGGTGATCCTTCGTTTGACTCGCTGTTCAAAGGTACCGGTGCCCAGAGTAAGCCCATCACTCCGAAGTTCGGATCCGAAGTGAGCGGTATTCAACTGAGTACCCTCACCGACCGTCAGAAGGACGATCTGGCTCTCCTAGTCGCACAGCGTGGAGTCGTTGTCTTCAGAGGGCAAGATTTCAAGCATCGGAGCTTCAACGAGCTCAAGGATTGGGGTAGGTATTTCGGACCCCTTCACATCACTTCGGGATCCCCGGCTCCTCTGGGGGAGCCATACTTCCATCTTGTCTACGATGAGGCGCCAAGCGATGGCTCGAACCATTTGTTTGACAGGCATACCAACTTCATCACGTGGCACTCCGACGTTAGTTTTGAGAACCAGCCAACTGGTCTCACTGCTCTGGCAGCAGTGGAGACTGGCGGCGGTGGTGACACCCAGTTCGTCGACAATATCGAGGCATACGAGAGACTCTCTCCTACTCTGCAGAAATATTTGGACGGTCTCTACGTTGTCCACAGTTCTCGCGAACTGGTCGAAGGCTCTCTCCTTTCGAGAAGAGAGCCTACCTCTGCGATCCATCCGCTCGTCAGATACCACCCAGTGCTGAGAAAGAAATATCTTTTCATCAATGGAAGCACGAACGATGGTTCCCTCGGTGGGTTCAGCCGTCGGATCCTTGGACTAAAAGACGAGGAATCCGATTTGCTGCTCAACTTCCTTCTGCGCCACTTGAACTCGCTCCTGGATGCACACATTAGGGCTTCGTGGGATGAGAACACCGTGGTGGTTTGGGACAACCGTCGTATCAACCACACTGCGACGGTGGATCTCGAGCCAGGATCTACACGCCTTGGTTTCAGAGTGACCACTATAGCTGAACGACCGGTTGCTAACGAGAAGGAGTACGAGGACTGGACCCCAGAAAAAGAAACGGAATTCATCAAGAACACACCTGAATACTTGAGCCTCACTCCAGAAGAGTACCACAATATCAGTATCCACTGAGAATACCGCCCTATATACTCTGTATGTGGCATCACAGATATGTACCAACGTGAAATCTTTTGCTTCATCAGTGGGCGCCACAATAAATGGACCCCTTTTTTGTAATCTTGGAATCTGGAGTTCCTCGGTGCATATAAACTCCGCTTATATTTTCCCCCCCACCTTTCCTCCCCCCCCCCCCCCCCGCGAAACTCCGATCACTGTCAGATGGGTCTTTCAATTCCAAAATTTCTTCCGCATAGAAGGTACCTCCCGGAGGACCTCAAGGAGAACACTCCAGAGCCCCAGACCCAGACTCGGTCCCAGTCGTCTAGTTCTTCGAAAAAGGACCCGAACTTTGAAGTCCGCAGCTTTGAGGTTGCAGAGTCTGAAAAGGACGACGCTGACGTCCTTGATAACAGTGACATTGCTATACTCCAAGACAAAGACGGCAAGCGCTACCCTGTCAAAGAATTCAGAAACAATGCCGGTCGGCCCTGGTGGAAGTTCTTTGATGAGTTCGAGTACAGAGAGACCAAGAAGGAGGCCTCGCGCTACCGGTTCTTCAGGTGGTACCCTGAGGGCACCTCCAAAGAGGAGAAGATCCTGCTGGTCAAGCTCGACCTCCTCATCACCCTGTATGCCTGTGTTGGCTACCTTCTGAAGTACCTCGACCAGTCCAACCTGGTGTCGAGTTATGTCAGTAACATGAAGGAGGATATTGGCATGAAGTCCAACGATCTCATCCATACGCAGACCCTCTTCAACGCTGGATACGCCGTCTTCCAGATCCCATGTATGTTCTTCCTCCCACGGTTCCCACTCAACTATGCTATCGCTATCTGCGAGATTGGATGGGCACTGTGCACCATGTTCACCTCCAAGATTGACACCGTTGCACACCTCCAGGTTCTACGGTTCTTCATCGGTTCTTTCGAAGCCGCATTCTACCCTTGTATCCAGTACACTCTCTCGAGTTGGTATCTGCCCTCTGAGGTTAACCGTCGTGGAGCCATTTTCTACAGTGGCCAGTACCTTGGTGTTCTGACATCTGGTCTCCTTCAAGCCCGCATTTTTGAGAGTCTCGACGGTACCAACGGCATGTCTGGATGGAGATGGATGTTCTTGATCGATGGCATCATCTCTCTTGTGATCGGAGTCATCACCCTCTATGCACTTCCTGGAATCCCTTCTGCCTGCTACTCTTTCTTCCTCACCGATGATGATATCCGTCTTGCGCGTGATCGGATGAAGAGGAACGGCTCCGATGTGAGCGAGCCGGGAAAAGCCATCATCAACAAGGCCAAGTGGAAGAAGGCTTTCAGCACGTGGCACCTGTACATCCTGACTCCTGCTTGGGTCTTTACATGGAACAACAACAGTTCGTCCTCTGGAAGTTTTGCCCTCTGGTTAAAGTCCCTCGGTACGTACTCGATCCCCAAGATCAACAACCTGACAAGTCTCCCTCCGGCACTCGGATTGCCCTATATCTTTGCTGTGTCCCTCTTTGCCGATCTGACCCGAAAGCGTTTCATTGCCGTCATCTTTGCACTCCTAATGACGTTCGCGGCTAACCTCCCCCTGGCCATCTGGGACATTTCCTGGTCGGGCAAATGGTTCGGTTTCCTTTCAGTGTACTGGGCCTGGGCCCAGGCATCTATCATGCAGCAGATTATCAGCGATCTCTTTAGGGGAGACAATGAGTTGCGTGCTATTGTCTGGATGTTTGCCTACACTTTTGGATACATCAGCTACGTTTGGATCAACCTGCTCGTTTGGCCAACAGTCGATAGCCCCCGCTTCCACACTGGTTACAGCACCTGTGCGTACTTCAGTTTGGCAGGTGCCTTCTTCATCGGTATCTTCTACGTTTTGTACAAGAGGGATCAGACTAAAGATGCACTGAAATCCGGTATTTTTGTCTACAACACTGAGGAGAAGCCACTTGAAGAGTCCCTCAAGTCGTACGAGGTGGAGTATCTCTAAATAGAAAAGTACCACCCTCTCTCTTTTTTTTAACCTCAAGCCACACTAACGACGGAAACGGGAAACCTTCCGCAAATAGACCCCTCAGTTTGCCACACCGTTTTTTTTACGGCGCCCACTATCGTTCGCTGCGTAGGCGGCATCCCTCGCTTTTATACTATCTGAAAGAAGCATGTGTTGAGTACGTGAGTATGAGGATGACCCAAACACGTAGGGCTCTCAATGCCTGTGAGTTCTGTAGGTCAAGGAAGATTAAGTGCGACGAGAAAAAGCCCACCTGTTCCCACTGTGAGAAGCGCGGCTACAAATGCGTCTATAAGACCGTTGCCCCAACGAAGCTTGAAAAGACGCTGACAGAGCTGTTTAGTAAGGTGCATAGCATTGACACAAAGCTATCGTCTCTTGTTGAGGATGTGGAGCCCTATCTAAAGCATGACAGGTCGGAATTAGATACCACAGCATCTGCACCTCCAGTGATGTGCCAGTCACCGAGCTTCAACGTTTTGAGCAGCACACCTGTCGATGTTAAAGCTCATGACCTCTACCCGAAGGAATCGTTCTTAATTTCACCTTTAAATCCGAAAGATGATAACTTTGCCATTGATTCTTGGTTAAAGTCCGATGGATTATCAGGCACATCTGACAGCTTCTTCAATTCGAAGTTGATGGGAGTGGGTATTTTCAAGGAGTCTAACGGCAATCCCACATCAGAGTTTATCACTGAGAACAACTTCACTCTCGCCGGGAGGTTTGACCCATCACTGATGCCATCCATATTGTCATTTCCTCAGGTAACTGTCGATAAGTATATCCGTTCCTACCTAGAGCATATTTACCCCCGGTACCCAGCAATCTGCGAGAAGTATATCTCTCGGGTCTGTTCAAAAGTTTCGAGGCACGGCATAAGAGCAGACCTTTCTACGTGTATCTTCCTGTTGATACTGGCCCTCGGTGCTGCCACTGAGAATGATACACATGGGTCTGACTTTCAAGGGTTCTGGGACTCCCTTGAGTACCAAGACCCTACAGTGTCGAGCATTCAGAATCTCCCACCCGGGTGGAAGTATTTTTGGATAGCCCTTGGAATCAGAGATCGGGCGTTGGCGATTCACAAGCCTAATATAGAGGTCATAGTTGTTAGGCTACTCTCCTCTGTCTACTACCTCAAGATCTGTAACATCTTTGGGCATTGGAAAGAGTTGGTAATGGCTTCAGACACTGTTTATGACTGTCTCTCTTACTATCTCAAGTTTGAACCACAGGTTCTTCGAGAAACCTCTGAGTTATCCGATGCACTTCTCCGTGACTTTTGGATAGTTCTTCATTTAGAGCATCAAGTTGCAGACGTCTTCGACCTCAGAACCACTAAATTGGTGGAGCTACAAGGAAACCTCAACCTCCCTAGGGGTTGTACGGAGCCGTTATTCAGAGAGAGATCCTCCATATATTCGTTCTGTTTCATGTCTATCATCAGTCTGACAAATTTGAGGAAAAAAGCCAGGTCCCACCTCTCTAAAGTGAACTCCAGATCCTTTGAAGAAGTCCTCGACCTTATTGAGAACCTAAACTCAGAATTGCAAGAATGGAGACGCCTCTTGCCGTTAGAGTTCCAGTGGGAGGACTACTACCCGGCATTGACCCCTACAGACACCGATAATCCTGAGATTCTGCTGATGCGTATGAACTATCACTCTACCTTCATTGCGATTACAATGATCCTTCTCATCAAGATCAGAAACTTTGAGCACGTCAAGCTTTGTTTCTCTAGTTTGAAGATCAGTGACCTCCTGGAGTCTTGCCTGTTGTCAGTGTCTCAATATGTCGATAATTTTTTGCAACTCTCGTTGGAGGATCTCACCCCGTTTTTATGCCACGAATCAATGCAAGTCCTGATGTTGATGGACAAGCTGAGGTATCTTGCCGACTACGGCGGGAAGAAGGACACAGACACTATAGAGGACATCACCGAAAGAACTTTTAGGTCCCAGTTTAACTGTCTGCGTGTTACAAAGCCTCTGATATCTGAGTTTTTGAAAAGGATAGCCCCTTTCACTCGCCATTCGCCGTTTATTCGTACAGAGTATGAGCATTGCTTATCTAAATATGCCAAGTAAAAACTAAAACTAATAATAATAATTATAATAATAATAATAAAAAAAAGAACAGAATATGCTAGTGCTTCTCGTCAAGAGAGATCACTTCCTTCGAGGTGATATCGCCCTCGGATGATTCAGACTCACTATCATTGTCTTCCAGATACTGTCCTTCGTCTTCAATAGCCCACACGACGTAGCCAAAGAACGGGATACTGAAGAAATAAATGCCGACGCAGATGGCACATTGGGCAACGGAACTGACCTGCTTGGCAGAAATGACAAATGCCATGGCTGATCCTAGGGATCCAACTGCATTGATGACACCAGAGATAAGCGACAGCTTATTGACATTATCTGTTAGTCCGCCAATGACCCAGTAGAGGTACGTGTACATTGTACAGTCTGTGATGCCCAAGATGGTGAACAAAAAGCATCCAATACCGAATCCACCGGTACCCCAATCATAAAGAGACACATTGTTTCTCCATTTAACCTGCAAAACTATGGCAAGGATCCACGAAGTTGATGCAATCGTAGACACGATGATGAAGCCATAGCGAGCCCGCTTTCTTCTCTTGAGGAACTTGTTGTCAAGGAAAAGACCCACAACCCAGGCAAATATCATTCCAAAGATGTAGAAGAGGAAAGAGTTCAGTGCTCTACCTCTGATTGTGAAGTTGCTCTTATTAAAGGTCCAGACATACGAGAGGTACCACTGGTTGTAAAGCATCACTGGGAGCAAAGTTAACACCCGTTTGTTCTTGAGAAGGTGTCCTAGGAGTCTAAACTCCGACCAGATGGATGGTTGCTTGTGGATGATCACCTTAGAACCATCCTTTCTTGTGATCTGTCCAGGCGTTGGAAGAACTGCAGCAAAGGGGATACCAACCAACATGAGAAATGTGAGAACAAGAAAGGTAGCCTTGCTGATCTTCTTGGATGAAGTTTTGCTGTGGTTCATTCCAAGGGCGATCATACCACCAATGGAGGCACCAAGTCTTTGAAGGGAAAATTTGGTGGAGACGGTTTTTCCTTTATCCTGGTGTCCAGCATACCCCAGAAGAATTGCGCCAGATGCAATCCAAAGAAATGCCGCTGATGCGCCGAGAAGGAAAGCAGCAAATGGCATGAACCACTTGTTGGATGGATGGTAGTTTGTGACGTACATGGCGGCAGCATAAGGAGAATAGAATGACGCTCCGATGAGCAGAGACTGCTTGACGCCGATCTGATTGGTGATTCCTCCGGTCAAGAAGCCACCAACTGCAATAGTTCCAAAAGTAATAGCATTTGCGACATTACTTGTTGTAGCATCTGCACCACCGCCAGCTCCGAGGCCGTTTAAAGCACTGAAAATACCTGGACAGGCAAAGGCAGTCATTCCAACACAAAAGGCAGCAAAAAACTCATTTCTGAGGTTCTTTGGAAGAGCATTAAAACGCAGAAGCTCTTGATAGTCCCTAGTCATAGTTTAATTAAGAGGAGACTCTTCCTTGAATGTACGTGCAATGTTCTCCATTTATAATAGTTCAGAGTCCAAGCCACAGCGTGCTCTTTCGGTTGAAAGGTTCTTAGAGAAGGGCTCTCTTCATTACTTTTGGAGACCCTCATTCTTGAACAGCCATAGCCATAGATCTGGTGTATGTGGTCCGCCACTCTCCTGAAAGGGTCTTACTACCCGATAACTTGAGCATTAGAAGACAGAAAATGCCCCGAAATGATGCTCGATAAATAATAATTTGTGTGGCTCACCGCCGGGAACGGGAGAAATCCCGCTGTATACGCGCACATTTCTTTTTTAAGCGAATACTATATCCTGAGAGCCTCGAAGCGCCACTTAATAGTACCATAAGTAGTATGGATTCTGCAATTGTTTTCTGAGGTCCTCCTCATTCAAACATGACCAAAGAAAAGTCTTTGAAGATCGCCGTTATTGGTGGAGGTGTCGCCGGACTGACACTTGCCCTGGCCGCACACCAAAGAGGAATCAGAGTCGATGTTTTTGAGAAGAACGAAGAGATTACTGAAGTCGGTGCCGGACTAGCCCTCGGTGCTAACTCGTCGAGGATCATTGAAAGCTTGGGAATAAAAGACGAATTCCGCAAGATTTCTTCGTTCTCCAAGGACGGCGTGCAGTTAGTCTACAGAAGGTACAACACCTCTGAGCCGTTTTACGTCGGTAAGTACCTCAATGACGACGATCACACTGCCTACAATCACCGTGCAGATTTTGTGAAACTCCTTGCATCCGCCATTCCACAAGACCAGATTCATCTGGGCAAGAGGTATAGGACTGCAAAGCAAGGTGAAAACTCTGTCACCACATATTTTGAGGACGGAACCGAGTTCACCTCCGACATCTTGGTTGGTGCCGATGGCATTCATTCTAGAGTGCGCAAGCAGTTCTTCAGGGATGATGAGCCTATCAACTCACTCCAGGTGATGTATCGTGATGTCATCGATATTAAGGACTTGAAGGGGCCATTCAAGTCCGATCTGACCACTGGCAACATCTGGCCTGGTCCAGGCCATCGTCACATTGTTACCTTCCCTATTGACGATGGGAGGCGTTTTGCTGCTGCTGCTATTGTGCCGGTCAAGCCAGGTAAGTCCGCCGAAGAATCGTGGCTCGTTGAAGGCAGCGTCCCCGAGCTTGTTGAGTTCCTTGATGACTTTGATGATGATGTCAAGAATATCTTCAAGTCTTTCAAGAAGATTAAGATCTACGGTCTGTATGACAGAGAAAAACTTGACACTTGGGTCAACGGCAACGTACTTGTCATCGGCGATGCCGGACACCCTGGACTTCCCCATCAGGGGGCTAACGCTGGCCAGGCTATTGAAGATGCATATGCCTTGGCCATTGCCCTCAAGTATGCTGAAGGTGATGAACAGGAGAAACAACATATCCATACCTGGCTGAAGGTGTTTGAGAAGGCCAGAAAGGAGCACGCTGATGGGGTCGTCCTTACGTCGAGAAGAATGGGTGATGTTTTCAGTCACCTTACTGACAGCCAGAAGGCAGTCAATATTATCAAGGACAACTTCAAGTGGATCTTCAACAGCAACCCAAAGATTGAAATCGAGAAGGCCATCTATGAGTATTTCGGATGGGAACTAGCTTTCAAGCTGGCAAATTGAATACAATTATTGAATGATTAACTAGAGTTTACTCTTGATTATGTTGTGGTAAAAACCTCGAAGTAAAGATTTGAATAGATTGAAGTTTCCCAGGCCACCATTGCAAGGAAATGCATCAGTCCGATCAATAGAATACGGATAAGTAATACTAACACCAATTGATAGTCTATGGATGAGAATTGGGGCAAATGCTCGTCTGCTAGTACTGTTATTCGATACAAATAAAATGTCGTACCATGTCAAGATATCTGTGGTACCTCAAAAAAAAATGACTGGGCAGGCCACACTCACTCAATGCCGAATTTGGCAGTAATCCCTCCAGAATAGCCGCTTCAGCATCCTCACCTCCCTAAAGCCACACCTGGTTTTTCATGAATCATATATAAACCCTCCCTTGGGGGGCGGGAGGAATCCAAATTTAACCCCTATACCCGCTTCAAACAACGATGTCCGACACTTGGGAGTCCGACCTCAAAAGCTATCAAATCGATCCGGAGCTCAAGGCCGAGGTCAGAGAGAAGTTCCACTTCCGCCCGTTCAAGCAGGCTCCGGCCACCACAGTTTCTCCAGATAACCTCGCTGGTCTGGACGCCATTGATTTAGCCCAGTTCAAGGAAGGCCCTGAGAACTACGAAAGCAGAAAGAAACTCGCTGACCAGCTTGAAAGCTCTCTCACCAAGAACGGCTTCTTCAAGATCGTCAACTTCGGTGTTTCCCCCGAGGAGATCGAGCAGCTGCTGTCTATTTCCCAGGGAACGTTTGATGAGCCGCAGGAGGTGAGAAACCAGTTCATTGCTGGTGAGCACAACCTGCCAGAGGAGAAGGATAAACCTGTCGGTCCTATCAGAGGCAGTGGCTACAAGCCAATTGGCCATTGGAAGTGGGACAACGACACGAAAGACAATATCGACATCTTCAACTTCCGGCACTTCACACACTACGACACCTTCTTCAACCGTACAGCGTACCCAGAGTTTGTTCAATACAACCTCGATGATATTGCGCACTACTTCAACCACATTCATCACGTTGTGCTCCGCAAGATTTCGACCCTACTCGACATCATTCTTGAACTGCCAGAGGGAAGCTTCTACGAGAGATACTTTAAGGTCAAGCCCGAGGAGATTCTTCGCAGCCCTGATGGTATTGGAAGATTCCTGCTCTACTATCCAGTCGACAAGACCTACAAGGAGAGCGCCCACGACATCTGGATGAAGGGCCACACCGACAGTGGTGCCCTGACATTTATCCTATCTCAGCCGATTCTGTCCCTCCAGATCTGTGACCATGAAACCGGCGAGTGGAGATACGTCTCCCACACTCCTGGTGCGCTCGTTGTCAACGTCTCCGACGAGTTCGAGCAATTGACCGGTGGTTACTTTAAGTCTTCGGTTCACAGGGTCGTCACTCCACCTCCAGACCAGGCTCAGTACTGCAGAAACACCGTTATCTACTTCTCCAATACCACCTCTGAGGCATTCATTGAGCCGGATGAGGTCAACTCTCCTAAGCTGAAGCGCCTTGGAATCAAGACTGACAAGTCTATCCCAAGACTGACTGGTGCAGAGTGGATGGATGCTAAAGGCCAGTACTTTAACCAGCGCGACAATGACTGGCACTCCAAAGAAAATATCCTTGGAAGAGAGTCCATCGGAACCTTGGAGAAGGAGACTCCACCTCAGGCAGTGCGCAACGCGGCTTAAAAGGACCCCTCTCAATGGAGAGACCAATTCTTTTTTTTTTTTGTATGCAGGATTCCTTTTTTATACTGACGCAAAATACGATAAACATGTAAACCTTCAATTTGCTGCCTGACATATACAATGCAGATATGGGAGTCATGGTATCAGTCGCAGTGGTGAACCAGTAAACGTTGTATATACTACGATCGACTTCTTCTGTGCTTCCAACGTCTGTCAGAAACTCTTCAACAGTGTATGCCGAGTCATTAACTTCAGCTTTATGTTGTGAGTACTAGATTTAGGTGGTGCCACCTGCATCACTTGGAACAAGTGCACACCAATCATTTTGCCAAAATTAATGTAAGCCGTTGTGAGGACACTGACCCCAGAAGCCTTAGGAGCCTCAGCAAGTACATTGAACAGTGGTGTCTGGACGTTACCTGCGACTCCAATTGCGAGCAGAACCTGGAATCCCGCGCCCATGCCTAGGTTTTCGTTTGCTGGGAACAAGACACAGAGTCCTGTGGACGGAGGAAGAAAGATGGAGAAAGTGACACAAAGAGGCTTCAACAGACCTGTCTTTTTGGTTACCAGTCCACTCCCTATAGACAGCTCCGTACTCTGACCCCAGCAGACGAAACTGTTTCGAGAGCCGTTCGGGTCCTGTTTGGCATCGATTCCAAAGTACACACGAACCAACGTACAGAACCAAACCAGCATCACCTTTGGGTGGGCGGTTACTAATGTGACAGAGAAGTTGAACTACAGGCCAAACATTTGGGTCATCGGGAAGACGGTCAGTGTTCCAGAGGATCCTGTTGGGGCTACCCCCGGATTCGAAAATAAAGGCAAGCACCCAATCAATATCCCTATTGATTGGAAGGGCTACCGGTACTACACTGCCGCTGATGAAGTCATTATGGTTAAGTAAGATCAAGGAATCGCTATTGTCGTTCTAGGTTACACAACCATCAATATGACTTCTCAGGACGACGTTTACGTCGTCGTTGAGCCACTTAATCAGAGAAGATCACGAGTTGTTCTCAGCTTCGGCGATACCGATGGCGAAGATGCCGACCAGCCTGGTCAGGTGGACAACTTTGTCCTTGAAACCTTCTTTGATCCCATGACTTACCCCAGGATCGGTCAAGCCTATGAGTCTGCCTGCGGCGGCTCCACCAGTAAGCTCTACTAAAACCATGGTGAATTTCTGTTTTTTAATACGCTGAATATTCATTTTTTAAGGCTTTCTTTCTAGTAGAGTAAGTGGTTCGATGCTTTAAAAAGTTCACTTTTAGACAGGGGATGCCAAGATGCGTTGAGTGCCTCGGAGAAGAGGGCAGGGCATTCCCACACGAGTTCTCGGTGACACCACGAGTACATTTCTGCGAGGCTAAAAATGCATTTAAAACTAATTAGGGAAACGAACTCCGACGGGGATGAGAAAAACTCCGAAACACCGGATCTGCGCTTAGGTTTTCGTCATCGCTTGATTCTTATGCACGCCGACATCACCCGATAACTCCGCTATACTCAACTATTTAACGCCCTTGAGGTAGAAGATGGATAAAGCTGTGGTTGCAGCGGTAGAAGGAATTCCGTTGATACGAGATTAATGAAAATTTGATTGTCAGTAAAAGATTAATTAGCCCCAAGTATGTAGGGAAAGAGTAGCGCGTAGCCTAAATGACCTGTCCCTTGTTCTGCTTCCGGTCAACGTTGTAGTTCTTCCAGATGAGAACAGCTGGAATGCCGACAGCAAGGATAGCGGTGCATGCAATGCAACCGAGCTTCTGAGAGTATGCCCAAGCTTTGTTGATGGCGGTGCGGACATCGGTGCCCACAAGGTACTGCAACTGGACAAGGTAACCCCCGAGATAGAGAGTAGAAACGAGGTCCTGGCTGTCAGCTGGGAGGTTGTCAGTGAGGGCCTTAGGGAATGCGTAGGCGTAGATGGCACCAGCAACGGCACCACCGATGGCGCCTCCGACAGACGAGGAAAGACCCAGGATGGAGAGCATCATTGGAACGCCCTCGTGGTCAGCGGCAGCCATGACGGCCATGTCAGAACCGATGACAACACTGCCGCCGCCGAAGGCGACAAAGATCTGGGACATGATAAGGAGTCCAATAGGCTGGCCGTCACCTCTGAAGCGGATCATAAGACCAGAACCGAGGATGAGAAGAAGAAGTCCAGCGAAAGTTGGATACTTGAAATGCTTGGTGTAGCGGATGATCAGGCCAAAGATTGGACCCCAGAAGCAAGAACCGACGTTGTAAATCTGTGTCATGTATCCAGTATCTGCCATGTCCAATGAGTACTCAACCATCACAAAAGAGTAGTAGTAGTTGTTCCAGCAATAGAAGGAGAAGTACAGGACTGCCATGAGGATAGCGGCACCGAGGACGGTACGCTTCTTGAGCAGCTCCCAGTTGACGAAGTACGAGGTAGTTCCGTATCTCTCCCAAAGGTAGAAGACAGGGAACAGAAGCCAACCAAGAACCTCCATAACGATGAATCCGGCACTCTTGTAGGTCAGGCGGGCGTTAGTCTGAAGAGAGAATGGAAGCAAGACGAGGACGAAAGCAGCCATCAGGATCAGAGCTCCGATGACGTCAAACTCCTTGGCGTAGTGAATGATCGACTGAGAGATGGTACGGTTGACCTTCTCACGCTTGAAGAGACCCATCTTCTCGGCCTTTCTCTGGTAGAACTTGAACACAATGGCAAGTGGAACGAAGACAAATGGCATGATGATGGCAAAGGCACCGTTAGCCCAACGCCAGGTGGAGTGCTTGATGAAGGCGGTAGCGGCAAGAGGACCTGTGAAAGCGGTGCAGATGAATGGAGTGGTGGAGAAACCAAAGGCAAAGGCTCTGTTCTTCAGTCCGAAAGTGTCGGCAATGAAGATGTCGAGAATCATGTAGATGGCATCGTAACCAATCCAGTAGAGAACGTAACCAGCAGCGTAAGAGTTGGCGTTGTTGCAGCTGGCGATGATGATGATACCGAGGAGGTAGACTCCGACGAAGACGAGGAAACCCTCGGCGCGGCCCCAGATGTTCAAAGTCTTGGCAATTGGAAGCTTGATGACACCACCAACGATGGCGGCCAGGACAGTAGCAGTAGCAATCTGCGGAGCAGACTGGAAAGAAGCGTAAGCATAACTGATGACGTTAGAAGAGATGGACTGCTGGAGGGCAAGCATGAAGTAGCAGACCCAAATCCAGGCATAAGTAAGGTAGACAGCCTTCTTAGACCAGACGAGAGCAGCGGCCTCGGCCTTCTGGACACCCAGAGCAGTGTCCTTCGTGATGGAGTCCGGGTGCTCTCTGACTTCGAGGTCCTCGCGCTTCTCGAGACTGGCAGTGTCGCTGCTGTCCTCGTTTCCGTAGCTCGAAGAGTTCTCCTCATCCTCAGGCTTGCTGTCAAGACCCTGGTCAGATGGCACAGTGTTGTCGGAGGTGACATTGTTGTCAACGTCCTCTCCGAGTACGTCGGCAGCGACGAGTTTGTCCTCTGCGTTGCCGCGAGCATTATCCATTGCAAAACCCATGTTTAGTTGGTCTTTCTATTGATTGAGCGGATAATTCCAGAGATGACAGCTTCGCCGTCCTCTGAGCCCCTATTTATACACCGTCCAGGGGACGCAAGGCATTGGAAAATTTCTACCCGCTCAACAATGGTCAATGCTCATTGCATTTAAAGATCGACATTGCCGGGTTGGCTTTTTTTTTGTTTCTTTTTCTTTTTTTTTGCTCTTTTTTTTTTTTTTTTTCATCCTCTTTCT
>JADIOY010000279.1:0-11184 GCA_018344475.1 Xiuguozyma silvatica | reverse complement strand
GGGGGGGGGGGGGGGGGGGGGGGGGGGGGGGGGGAGGAAATAAAAACCCCTCGCTCCCAGCGAATTTGACTCCGAGAATCTGGCAAATCTGCCTCTCCCCCGCATCTGAGAGCCCGCGCGAGCCCGTGCTGAAAAATCATTAAAACACCGAGGCCCCGACAGATCTCGATCTTTAAAACATGCCATTCTCCTCTCCCAAGGTCCTCCTCGACATCGAGGGCACCGTCTGCCCAATCTGCTACGTCAAGGACGAAATGTTCCCGTACTTTCTCCGCAAACTGCCCGCCGTGCTCTCTGGGTTCGACTACCCGCTGGCCTCGTGCTCATCGAGCAGTCCCCTCCTGCCTATTCTGAGGGGCTTCCCAGAGGCCTCGCAGACTTCCCAGAAGCAATTGCAGGCGTACATCGAGGACCTCGTCGCTAGGGACGTCAAGGACACCACCCTCAAACAGTTGCAAGGCTACATCTGGAAGGAAGGGTACGACTCCGGCGAACTCCAGGCCCCTCTCTACAGCGATGCCATCAGTGCCATCAAGAGCAAGGGCAGCGCACAGAAGCTCTACATCTACTCGTCGGGCTCCATCAAAGCACAGAAGCTGCTGTTTGGCAACGTCAAGAATGGTACAACCAAGGAGGATCTCAATCCGTACTTCGACGGCTACTTTGACACCGTCAACGCCGGACCCAAGACCTTGCCAGAGAGCTACACCAAGATCCTCGAGGCCACTGGCTCCACGGACGAGCCTCTCAAGATGCTCTTCCTGAGTGACAACCCAAAGGAGGTTGCAGCCGCTCAGAGTGCCGGACTCACCAGCTACATCGTGTTCCGGCCGGGCAATGCACCTCTGACGGCCGACCAGAGGGCCACCTACAAGATTGTCGACACGTTCGACGAGCTCTCTTAACTTTCCTAAATACAACTCTTTATTATTACTCGGCGTGCTCGCTGAACAGCACGTTGGCAGCCATCTCCTCGTTCTTTTCGCATGCAAAGTACACTTGGATCACCAGGTTGCGGTCGAATCCAAGCTCGCAGAGCCGGTTGATCGCCTCGTTCTCCTCTGCGGTGACCTCGATCCTGACCTGGCCCTCGGCACCCTCGGCGCCCTCGGCACCTTCAGGCTGGCCCCCCATGTAGCCCTCGACACCGAGCGCCTCCGCAAGCGCATCTTGGTCGCCGTCCGTGATGTAGCGCATGAAAGCCTCTGGGTTCGTGCGGATCAGTTCGCCGATGTGTGGGTTCGAGGCTGCCAGCTGTTGAAGCAGAATCTCGGCCATCTCAGGCTGTTGCTGCAGGGTCTCACGCAGACGCTGCATGGAGTCGCCAGAGGCTTCTGGCGGCTGGTTGGATGCGGCAGCGGCCTGCTCAAACAGGTTGTCGGCGGCAGCGGCAGTTGCAGGGGCATCAGAGGCCGCAGCAGTATCGGTGGTTGCCCCTGGGGCGTCAGAAATGTCAACATCCTCCGAGTCAGCACCAGCGGCCGCGGCAGCACCCTCAGAAGTGGCAGCACCCTCGGCAGCACCAGCACCAGCACTCTCAGCAGCAGCAGCAGCACCTTCACCTGCAGCCGGGGCGCTAGGAATTCCCGTCAACAGGTACTCGACGGCTCTGTCCGGGTTGTTGAACGCAGCCGTCAGGGCCCTCTGCACCTGGTCTCTGTCGAAGCCCATAGCCATGATGTTTTGCACTGCAGTCTCTCTAGAGGAGCCGGTGGCAAAAGTGGAGGCGTCGAAAGACTCCGGCACGGCCTCGGCCTCGGCAGGCTCAGCGCCAGGAGTGGCCTCAGCGGCAGGTGCGGCAGAATCAGAAGTGGTAGCAGGGGCAGCAGCCGGGGCATCAGCCGGGGAAGCAGCAGTAGCAGCAGCCGGGGCAACAGCAGCAGCAGCAGGCGCCACCTTCTTCTTCTTGGCGATCATGAAAATGATCTGGTCGTCGTCTTTCACCTTGAAGGTTTCAAAAGTCTTGTCATCCTGGAGGATCTTTCCGGAGTACACGAACTTAAGCTGGCCAGGCTCGCAGTCTTTCACGGCAGCCAACTTCTCCTTGGCACTGAGTACCGTGTCGGTGGGCTCAATCTCCACGGGGATCCGCTCCTTTTTGAAATCTTTGAAAACGACCTTCATCGGCGAAAAGAGTCTAGTGTGTATTTTGCCTAGCAATGGCTGCGAGCGAAACTTCGACTTTTTGATGGAGATCAAAAAAAAAAAAAGACGCCCGGGAAATTTTCGCGCCCAAAGTGGCGGGGAGAGAGAGCGAGAGAGGGAGGTGTCAAAGAGAGCGAGGGAGGAAGGATTTTAGCTAGCTAAATAGAGCCCTACAGTGAGTCCTCGGTTAGTTTGATGGAGGCCTGGAATTCGGTTAGAAACAGGCTGGAGACCGACCCGGACAACTGGGAAACATGGGAACAGTGCATTGCCGCTGCCGAGCAGGTTGTGGCCGCCGATCCGGCCGCCGCTAAGGAGGACCCGCTCGTCCAGAAGCACATACACTATGATTTCGACACTATGCTGGCCAAATGGCCCCACCTCACGCAGTTCTGGCAGCGGTACGTCACTGTCGAGTATACGCTGAACGGCCTTGAGGCAGCCAAGAAGGTCTTGGAACGGGCCACGGGGCCTGAATGTTTCTGGCAGTCGCTGGATCTCTGGCTAGACTACCTCAACATCGTAATCGCTAACAAACTGGCCGACGACGAGTCCACCGTCAGGGACCTGTTCAAGGCGGCCGTGCGGAACACGGGGCGCCAGTTCCTCTCGCACCCGCTCTGGGACTTGTACATTGGCTGGGAAGAGGGAGTTTCGGGCAAGAACTCACAGGCATACCTCGACATCTTCCTCGAGCTCATCAGGCTTCCCCTGCACCAGTACTCGCGGTATGGCGAGGCGTTCAGCGAGCTGAGGAAGAACTTTGCCATCACGGACCTGATCAAGGACCCCAGTGATGTGAAAGAGGTGTTGGCTAGCCTTGACATCGACTCCAACGACCTCTCTGCGCTCGACGACGAGACCGCAGACAAGGTCTCCGACGTGTACTTTAACCGGATCTTCAAGGCTACCCAGCAGGGGGTCGCCGAGCGGTGGCCATTTGAAAGCAAAATCGAGAAGCCCGAGTTCGATACAGAGCCTGTCGCCGATGCCGAACAGGAAAACTGGATCGCCTACCTAGACTTTCAGGAGGCTCAAAACCAGGACGACCAGACCATCTCCTTGTACGAGCGGTGCCTGATCCCACTATGCAGCTACCCGGTCTATTGGCAGCGCTACTTTACGTACCTTGCATCCATCGGCAACGAAGCGAAGCTCCAACAGATCTATGCCGTGGTGGACAGCTATCTCTCCACAGAGAACACCGAGCAGATCAGGTACACCTACGCCAGCTGGCTCGAACTGCAAGGTGACACAGAGAAAGCGCAGGGTTTACTCCTAGACACCTGCAAGCAGTGCCCATACTCATACGAGGCGGTCGGCCGCCTCTTCCACCACTTCTACAACCACATGGACCACGAGGTGGCTATCAAGGATGCACTGGCTACCGTCGATGCAGTTGTTTCTGATGAACATCTTGATGCCTCTCCCGAGTTTGAAAAGCTTCTCCCACTCTTAAACAAGAGGACCGTCTCGCAGCTGATCGTAGATGTCGCTAACATCCACTGGCATGACGTCAAGTACACCAGGGAGCTGCTCATTCGCTACTTCAAGCAAGAGTTTGTGCGCAGCTCCGCTCCGTACTGGAACACCTTCGTTAGGTTCGAGCTCGCCCAGCACAACAAAAAGAACCTCACCAACATCATCAACTACATCAAGTACAACGCCGAGTTTGCCGCCGGAGATGTAAACAACCTGATTGCCACCTACCTCGATTTTATGTTCAAGAACTGTTCTGGGCAGGAACTCGCCAAGCTCGCACCGGAACTGATCAGGTATCAGCTGGAGATCTCGCCAGAGTCCTCCACTTCGATGAAACACTTCCTCAAGACGAGGCTCGACCCAGACCACAAGGAAGAGGAAACCAACCGCCGGCTCATCAGGGAGAACGGCCACCCTTCCGCGACCGCCGAGGCCTGGCCGCGTACCTCGAACCCTATAGACTTCAACCTGCCGCTTGATAGCGGCACAATGCCCCTCCCAAGAGTGAGTGGCACCGAAAAGGCAAACGCCCCGGTCAAGTTCTTGACCCCCAACCTGTAGATTAATACACACATATAGATTATTCCCACCTTATATACTGTCCGTCTGACGTCCGATCACGTTCAGATCCTCTCTAATGATAGCTTTGCTCGTGCACCGGCTGTCTCCATAGACTTCCAAGACGGTCAGCTTCGGGGCAATTCTAGACCAGATCGCCAGGATAGAGTCATCCGTTGCTGGCACAAAGCCCAAGTCCAAAGTAGTCAGCAGCGGGAAACGCTGGTTACGGGACAGCTTCAAAAAGAGCTTCTTGGTGAGATCCTTGACCGAGTTCAGACTCAACTGGACAAGCGTCTGCGACGAATGCTCCAGCGCCTTGTAGACAGACTTGTCCGTTAGTCTGTTGCACCGATCGAGGTAAAGCTCCATGAGACCGCCGTTAATGTCCCAGTCCGTGAAGAGCTGCAAAACACCGTTATCTGTGATTTTGTTGACGAGCTTGAGCGACAACTTGGTGAGGTTCGGGCAGAAAGGTTTCACACCGGATATGAGGAACTGGTCGGTGAGATCCGAGCAGCCATCGAGAACGAGCGACTCCAGGTTTTCGCCACAGTTGGCTAGAAGGTTGACGATCATGTCGTCATCAATGAGGTCCGGCTTGTGAGGAGAAGAGATCTCAAGGTGTTTGACGTTCTGCAGGTAGACTGGTAGCATGTCATAGACGGCTTTAGAGTCGAGCCCGTCGAGTCTGCTGAGCGAAAGCACTTCCAGGTTCCGTCCACAGCTCTCAAGCAGAGAAACGAGCGAGTCAGAAGTGAACCGGTGGGTGTTCTTCAGCTTGAAACCTTTCAAGTTTTGTCCAATGGAGGACTCGAGGAACTCCTGCCAAATCTGGTCGTTGATCAGGAAGGGACCGTTCAGATCGATGTGTTGCAGGCTGTCCAGCTTGTCGGTGAAGTACTTGATGTTGTCCTTGTGCAGATGTCCGCACATGTTCAAAGTCAGCGACTCAATATGCGGACACACCGATGCGATCATATTGAGGGACTCCCGGTCTATCTTGGAGCAGTCCCAGAACTCGAGGCTCTTGAGACCCGGGTCGAGGAAGAGCTGCATCGTCCGGTTGTCCAGCGAGCGCTTCTTGGCCAGGATCCGGGAGATCTTCTTCCTGTTTTTGGTGCCGATGTCACCCAGAAGATCCACGTCCCCAATGTTGTCAGTAATCAGCTTGATGCACATATCCTGAAGTGAGGGCAGACGGTACTGCTGCTTGTCAAGCAATGCGGCAGCCATCTTCTTGCGCTTCTTTCTGGCCTCCAGCTCGTTACGCTTCGCGAGCCGCTCTCTCCGGAGAGCGATCTTCGTGCAGGAGGGGCACAGGTAGCCGACACGGCCGTACCTTTCCATCTTCTTCGAGTAGACACTGATGGCAAACGATTTGTCACATTCGAGGCAGTGGTTCTTGCCCACCTCATCCTCGTCATTATCATAGTCAGCGTTAGCGCCAGCGCCTTCGCCGTCACCATCGCCGTCCATACGTCTCCGTTTTCGGCGCGCAAGCTCACGCATGCGCACCTCCTCTTCTTCACCCTCATATACCTCCTCGTCCGAGCTCAGCTCGCCGATTGGCTCCAGCGTGGCTCGCTCAGCGGGTTCTTCACTGGATCCTTCAGCTTGATTTGCCCTCTCGATCATCTCCTGCTCGCGCCTCACATTCTCCTCGTACCGTCTCTGGACCGACTCTGCACTAATGCCTTGCTCCCTGAGAAACGAGGTAAGTGCACTGCTCGGTCCGTGGACTTCTCCGTCCTGCGCACGGCGCTGCTGTCTAGGAGGCATGCTACTGAAGATTAGATAGCGGATGAGATCTTTTTTTTTTCTTAGATCAGGTCCTGAAAAATTTCAGGCTTTCGCGGGTCAATCTAGCCGAATTGGGTAATGTAATGTGGCTCTATCCTAGTCCTAGCGCTCAGGATTGGCCTTCTTGACGTCTTGGATCTGCCAGGCGGACGGCTTTGGGAGCTGATCCGGCAGAATGTCCTCGTCTTCAGAGTCCTCAGGGGCGAGATTGGTGGCCTCGACGCGGGCCACCTTGCCGTCGTCTACGTACTCCGGCGGAGCGTCAGGAGTGCGCACGTCAAAGTTGCAGTCTGTGCACACGTTGAACTTGCGGTGGGTCTTTCCGAGCGCCGCCGTCTTGATCCTCACCTGGAAGCCAACCCTCGAGGTGGCGCTGAACATCTGAGTGGCGTTTCCATTCATGACCACTGGTGAGCTGAGACACTGCAGCACGCTCGACTCTCTCGTGAGGTCCTTCGGGAACGTCGGGATCGTCTTCTCAAAGACCCCCAGCTGGCGGTTGAACTCGAAGTCGGCGACGTCGAACTCAAGTTCGTTGTCCTTGAACTCAATGGCATACAGCTCGCGCGAGCCCGCCTTCGTGTATCCATGCCCGTTGATGGTGATCTGTGCTGTGAAATAGTCGACGAGTGCGATCCGCTGGATGCAGAACCTTCCTAGGCCGGTGCTCTCCCCCTTGTACTTGAAGTCCGGCTCCAGTGTTGGGTTGCTGCCAGGCTCAACCGGCGAGTCGAGGCGGATGGTAAGCTGAAACTGTGATGAGAAGCTTTCCAACAGGTTGAACGACTGCACCGTCGCAAAGATGCAGGAGATCTGGACATCCATGGCAAGCTTGTTGTAGTTCTCGTCCTGGTACTTCTTGTCGAAGACGCTGAAGACTTTCCTCGTGCGGCGGTGGGACTCGTTGAGGTGTGTGTCAACGAGCGCGTCCTTTTTAGGGTCGTACACTTTGGCCTTGACCTTTCTTGGGAATGCGGCGCGCACTGCGTACGACGACCACTGGTGCGGGTTCTCCGAGAAGAACATCGAGTTGCCCTGGTACGCCAGCAACGAGCTGTACTCGTCGACGTTGTTGGATCCGGAGCCGAAGTAGGTGATACGCACAAACACCTTGTATGTAATGTTGACGGTGCCTTCGTTCCAGCCGTTGCTTCCGACGGTGCCGCACGACGGGATGTAGAAGGACTGCCAAGGGAACTGGAAGTGGAAGTCCCTGTCGATCATGACCCCCTTGGCCATGCCGCCGCCGGGAGCCAGGTCGAGGGAGATCTCAAAAATCTTCTGCTGCTCACGCTCCGTGTTCAAGTGCAGGTCGTCCTGGAATGCGGGCCAGCTGCGGCCGCCGTACTCTTTCTTGTCGTACTTGCCTTCTACAAGGCCGACGAGGCCGTACTTAATTGAGATGACGTTCTGGAGCTCTGCCTTGGACTCGAACTGGAGGTGTCCGTTAACGTCCGGGTGGAACGGGCCAAAGCACCGGAACACAGGGACCTCGTAGAACCACTTGACGTCGACGTTTCCGTGGGTGGATGCCAGACTCGGCATAATTGGAACAGGTTGGTACGAATAGAGAGGTGCAATTACACAGACTGAGAAATGCCGATGGCTTTCCCGGTGCAGCGGTTTTGCACAGCCTGAAAAAGATTGCACAGCCTTGAACTATTCCGGCGTACCGATTCCATACGGACTGCCGAAAAGTGAGGCGTCAATGCAACGCAGAAAAAAAAAAAAAAAAAAAAAATGAAAAGGCTGGTTAGCGCGGGGCGGGGGGGGCCTAGCGGAGGGCCGGTGGTTGGTTTTGTTAGCAGCTGGCAGCTTGAAGGATGGTCTCAAGGCCTAACCACCCGCCGTCTCCCCCCGTCTCCGGCGGGGCGGTTTTGCACCAAAAAAAATGTATAGGACTCTAGAAATGCATCGAGGGAAAACGGTTCGGGCATCTCTTCAAAGGCGTGACGTGCAGAATTTTCAGGCCATCGGGTGTCCGAACAGGAGTACCGGAAGCTGAGAGGTAGGCTTTTGGTGGGAAAGTGCCATTGAGGACAAGCTCGGCGCTGAACGGGGGACCTATGGTCTTTTAGTGGACCACCTATTCCAGGGTCCGGTGGGTGTGCCGACGCGTCGATCGACCCAAAGCACCGGCGCGCCGGTTAAGCCGCATGGCAGAACCCTATCAGAATTCCCAATCGGGCGAAAAACGAAAAGAAAGGCCGCGTAACCAAGTAGATAAGCGCGCTTCTAGTGGGGGGTACAGGTGGGCCACCCAACGACGGGGAGCAACAACAAATTTGGCTAGCGTACTAGGTAAGCCGGATCTGCCATTTTCTTTCTGAACGCTTCTTGTCAGCCTGACCATCCTGCAGCTTCGTACCTTCAAATTTTTTCTTTTATAAGGAGCCTATAACTCATCTCCTCCACTATCCTCTCCCCTCTGTTACCCTCAGAAGCGGAAGGTTTAGTTCAAAGGTCTAGTGTATTTACATGTTCACATCCAAACTGCTGTCCTTCCGACCGCTGCTACTAAAATTGTACAGGCGGCAGGGCCCACGGCCCTTCTACTTCACCTCGTTCCTGCTGTCTGTCGCCTCCTGCCTATCTTTGGGCATGCTGGCACTCTTCTCTATATTCTCGGGCCCCTTCCAGGACTTGCTGGGATACTCGCAGGCCACGATCAACAACATCATCATCTTCCAAACGATCGGCATGAACCTGGCCACGCCACTCAGCGGCTACATCGCCGACGCCAAGGGAACTTGGATTCTCTCGATGATAGCCTTCGTCGGCTACATGTCGGGCTTCAACCTGATCTTCTTCACGATGAAGGCCCACCTAGACCACAAGATGATGTACCTCGCCTTCTTCATGATCGGCTGCTCGCACGCCTCGCTGCTGTTCTCGTGCCTGCTCAACTCGGCCAAGTCGTTCGGCCGCTACTACAAGACGCTCAGTATCTCGACGCCGAACATGATGGTCGCCTTCTCGAGCTTCCTCCAGATCCAGGCCATCAACACCTTCTTCCACGACACGTCGAACCCGGCACACAACTTTGCCAACATCGTCCGGTTCTTCTGGTACTCGTTGACCGGTGCCTCGCTCCTGTCGCTGGCAGCATGCAGGCTCACCGACACGACGGAGAACTTTGAGACCGAGTACGACCACTCGGCGCCGACCGAGTTCAACAGCTTCGACGCCTCGCCCCTCCTGTCCGGTGCTGGCGCCGTCATCCACTCGCCCTCCGGAAGCATCCTGGGCTCGCCACGCTCCTGGTACGTCGAGGACCCTTCCTCGCTGCTCAACCTCGACGACGAGCTCTCGATGCTCTCAGAATCCACCGAGCGCACCCGCCACCTCACGCCAAACGACATCAGCGACCCGTCACTCTCATACAACACAAAGATCAGCCTCTTCATGAAAGACCCGATCATGTACCCACTGATGTGCTGCTGCCTCATGTCGATCGGCGCCACCGAGTTCTTCATTGCCAACCTCGGCTCCGTTCTCACCAACACCGGCGGAAGCCACCTCGACAAGAGCCTCCAGCTGTTTTCCGTCACCTCGACACTCACGCGGTTCCTGATCATGGTGCTCACAGACTTCTTCTGCACTAAGTTCCAGGTCTCACGCTTGACGCTCTTCTGCATCGTCGTGCTGCTCTGTGGAGGGTCGCACCTTTACCTCTCGTCGATCCCACTCGTTAAGATGAAGTTTGACCTGGTCGTCATTCTCAACGCCATCTTGAACTCTTCCGTCTTCACGCTGTTCCCAGCCATCCTGGCCTCCATCTACGGCCTTGACATCCTCGGAACAACCTGGGGTATCTTCAATTCGAGCTCGATCATCGGCAACCTCTTTTTGAACCTGCTCTACAGCTACGACTTCTCAAAGAACTGCCTCCACCACGTTGGCGAGAACCTTGTCATCTGCTCCACACTTACCTTCTTTGTCAGTGGCTGCATCCTCCTCCTCTTTGGAGGAGTAGTGATGTACCTTAGAGGCCACTACATTGTGAGGGCCGGAGAGTTCTTCTAGAGGGAACTACCAAAAAAAAAAAAACCCCGGATCGCTCGCATCTGAGGGACTTTAGTGAAAAAAGCCGATGCGATCGAACCTTCCCAATACTCTGGAACACACTCTCCAGAGACCGTCCAAACGGTCTCACTTTGACGAACCTCACGAAATTCTCTCTTATTCTACCACAACTATTCTCCCTACATAATATATAATAGACAATTTATAGAACTGGGGATGGCGGGGTCTTTTTTTTTTCTTCTCTTCCAGATAAGAAACCCAGATTTCCTCCCTCCATTCTATTCTTCTATGAGTACCTGGAGGAGTGTTCCTCCGACTTTAAACGAGAACAACGTACCGGCGTGGCAGAATGACGAAGATGTAGACAGGTGTGCCACGTGTGGACGTGAGTTCACCTTTTTTATCCGCAAGCACCACTGCCGCAAGTGTGGGCGGATCATCTGCGCCACATGTTCGCCAGTGTCAACGACGTACCTGCCAAACACTTACGTAGTTTCACCACCATCGCAGATCTTTCTTGAGAGCCCACACGTCCCGCACCGCACGTGCAAGGAGTGCTTTGCGGAGATCGAGATGATCCGGGAGGCTCTGCGGGATGAGAATCCGCCAGCGGAGAGTACAGTCTCGGACGATATGAAGGAGCCGTCTGACAGGGAGACGACGATGGATTTGGGGCTCAGCACGGACACGTTGCCGGCGAACGTCCAGATCCCAAATCAGACAACGATCCGGAACACCGGGGACACCTCGTCCGAGGACAACCTGTGTCCAGTGTGTGCCTTGGATCTGACGGAGATGTCAGAAGTTGACAGGGTTTCTCACGTGAACGAGTGCCTGACGAAGCAGGAGTTCAGCGGGTCACCGCAGACCTTGCGTCAGCACAATCGGATGCTTGTCTACACAATTCCCGCTGCTGCAGACGTCAAGGGGCTGGCGCTGAACGAAGACAACGAGTGCGTCATCTGCTTCGAGGAGTTCCGGCCGGGCGACAAGATCGGGCGGCTAGAATGTCTCTGCTGCTTTCACTACCATTGCATCAAGGACTGGATCAACCACAAAGGTGTGTGCGAGTGTCCAGTCCACACCATTCATTACGACTAGCATAATATGATCAACAATTCAGCTCTCAGTGTTTGCCCCACATGAGGATGCCCCATTTCTTTTTTTTTT
>JADIOY010000278.1:0-11341 GCA_018344475.1 Xiuguozyma silvatica | reverse complement strand
AAATCCCTCGCGCTAAAACTGGAGGTCTTTTGGGGGCTCTCGCATTTCGGAGCGCTGATAAGCCCGGTGGTCATGCGAGTAGGATGCAATGGCATCGACAAAACTGGCAAAATTGGCCGGGTGGACGTAGCTCTTGAACGTGTCCAGCTGCATCGGGTTGAGCGGGAAACCGTCTAGGGAGTAGGGAAGGATCCGGTCGGACGTGTGCTTGATCAGCAGGTCCACTGGTGGCAGCGGCTCACTGAACTTGATGTTGCTAATGCCCGTCGGCTCCCCGTTAACGGAGGCCTTGATTGTACTGGTAATTCCTGCAAAATCTATGGTAGACTCGGCAGATGTCAGGAAGACAACGAGGTTAATGGCTGGGGTGTCAGAGAGGCTGGTCGAGGGGGCTCCCATGAACGGGCAGGCCGATAGGGGGGCAGGATCGACCGGAGTGAGGCTGAGTGCGGGTGGGACGGGACCTTTCTGGAGACCGGAGTTGGAATTGCGGGCGGCAGAACCTTCAGTGTGGTGGCCGACCATCTTGACCGTTTTGGACCTCCAGTCGACCAGTCGGATTTGGTTGTACGTGCCGTGTTCCTCCTGGTCGACACTTCCCAGCTCGGCCTCGACGAGCGAGACGAGGGACTCTAGGTTGCGCCAGGCATAGCCGTTGGACTCGTGCAAGACGAGCGTGTGCACACCACAGAGGGCGGACCAGACGATCATGCGTGCGGCCTCGGTGGCAACGCGCATGATCTCAGTGGCCTTGTGCGTGTGCTGTGCGGCGGTCCACTCTGCGCGCTCGCGGAGAACGGCCTTGACCTGCTTCTTGTCAGGGACGATCATCTGCTTGTCGGCGTTGAGGTACGGGACCGGAACCTCTGGGGGTGGCGCAACGACGAGTGGGAACATGTCGAAGATGATACCGATGGAACCAGGGAGCGGGGCGGAGAGGGCCTGGTGAAGAGAGGTCCGGTTGCCAGGCGGACGCGAGGTGGCAAGGGATTTCCGGAAGGCGTAGCGTGCGACGCGGAAGATGAGCGAGGGGTCCTTCGATGAGAGCTGCGGGTCATCGAGAGGTGTTGAGAGCTTGGCTTCATCAAGATCGAAGACAGACACGAGCAGGTTGAAGAAGACTGCGCAGAGGATCGCGTAGAGGCTGCAGAGGACGCCGTAGTGGTGGAGGAAAGCAGAGTAGGCTACAAAGAGGACCTGGAGCGCCCAGCGGCGCAGATCGAAGGACAAGATCTGGAGCGTGTTGGTGCTTCTAGCGATCAGCTGCGAGTTCGTGCCGGAGTAGATCGACTTGAAGACGTGGCGGTCGGTGGCCTCCTTGCCGAACATCTTTAAGGAGATGAACTGGAGGTCGTGAGCGTGGAGGCGGGGCTTGAGGATACTGGAGGTGGCTGACACGACGGCCGATGCCGCAGCAGATGCAACAGTAGAACTGGTTACAACAACGGGGCTGTTTCCACCGAGTGTGTTTGAGGCGGCTGTTGCTGGTTCGCTCATGCTACAGGAAGAAGAAGGGTTGTCTAAAGAGAGGAAGTATTTGTGTGAGAATCCCTTTTTTTTTTCTCTAGCGGGGGTAGCCACGGATTTAAATTCCTCGGGCTTTTTCTTTCCTACTGCGGCCTCTGCGGCTTTTAATCTACGCTCTCGACTCAGGCAGGACCTTCTTTCATGGCAGCAGACACAGACTCGGAGCAGACCAAGGTCACAACCTCTTGTGGCAACTATGCGTGCAAAGCTCAGGCGTGCGATATCCAGTACTGCCTGAAGCGCAACGGATACAGCGAGGCCAAGTGCACCAAGTACATCGACCAGCTGTACGAGTGCTGCTCGAAGTTCTACGCGAGCGAAGGAGAAGGCGGCAAGACGCCGTGCTGTCCGAAGCCGAAGCTTCTCAAGCTCAAGATCGAGCAGCGGAAGCAGGAACGGATCGATGCAAAGACACTACAGTGAAGAAGATGTATGTTAACAGACCACTGGCCAGCTAGGGAGAAAGCAGCGTGGCCAGACAAAGGGTCGAGTGTAACCGGAGCGGGTTAAGGCTCCATAGTTTGGTCTAAGGCTGACCCGAGCACTATGTGAGGATGGATTAGCCGCAGATCGTGACTCTAATGGGCGCCTAGTTAAGACATGGGAAAAGGGGAAGAATTTTTTTTGCAGGCTTGGGGGCCCCTTAAATAGCCTGCCTGCCTGCGCGCGCGCGCGCGACTGACTGGAAGCCCTGAGGGTGAGTGAGGGATTACGATTCAAGGGTTCACCATACCGTATATTTCATGTTCTTTTTTTTTAATGCTAGCTATGACTCTGACTCTTGCGGTCGTATTCGTTCGGATCCGGGATGAGCCGCTTGATCGGCGCCTCGCCAGGCACCCATAGCATCACCCGGTCGCTCGTAGTGGACATCCGCACCTTGTCCTCGAACTCCTCCAGGGCCTTGTCGATCGAGACCGGTTCTTGCCCGTTCGCAATCAGCTGCTCACGCAGCAGTGCAATGTGCATCTGCATCTTTCCTTCGAGCATCGTGTGCTTCTGCGTGCTCTTGACCGCTGTAGCAGCCACCTTTTTCTTGTAGTTCTGCATCTGCACGAGCATCTCCTTCTGCGACTTTCGGATCACTGCAGACTGCTTCTTCGCCTTCTCGAGCTCCTCGCGCTGCTCGAATAGCAGGTACATCACGCTTGCCGCGACGCTGCCGTACGCGAGCCCTCTACCGATGTCCGCGTATTTGTTGTACGGCTTATTGCTATCGTTTACAGGCGGTTGCTGCAATTCGTCGTACGTCTTGGGCGGAACTCCCTCATTCCGGAAGTACGCCGGCGGGACATCGCCAGAGTACCACCTCTGGGCCAGCCGGGCCATCCGAGCGGGCCACTGGTGCGCCCGCGGCCAGCTCGGACGCGCCAGGCGCCCGCAGAGCTGTCTACCGAGCGGTATCACAGTGTTGGCCATTGGTGATACATCAGTGCACCATGAGGTTTCCGGATTTGACCGCAGAAAATCTTCGAAATTAGGCGTGGGCCACAGCGGCCTATATACTGCAATATACCAGCCTCTAGCCTGCAGGGGGGGCCATATGGTCCCACTTGACGGAACTGAAACAAACGTAAAGTTCTAATACTTCCTACTCTACTGGTCACTGCGGGAGCAGTGACCAGCCTACTATCGCTTTTTCAGACCTGGAGAAAGAAAAACTTGGAAGCGTATTAACACGCTGTGATCAGCATGATAGCCTGCCTTCCTCACGCCAGCTCGACGCCAGCCTATTCTCCTTTCTCCTCTCCCGTCTTCAAAGCGCATCCGTTTGCTTTATCTTATATTATGATGGAACCCATTACGCAGTAGCCTAGTTGTGTCTTCTAGCAGCGGCAATGACGTTAGACATCTCCTCGACCTTGCCCTTAGCTCTCTTCTGGGTACCGAGTCTCTTCTTGGCGAACTTCTTAGCTCTCTTCTCGCCGGAGTTTCTGATGAGGTCAATGATACGCTTCTCGTATGGGGACAGACCGCTCACCTCCTTGACGAGCTCTCTAACGAAAGCAGATCTCTTGGAGATTCTGCCCTTTCTCTGCGAAGGCTTTGGAGCGACGGCCTTAGCCTCGACGACGTGACCCTTGTTGAGTCCCAGGATGATTCCAGACTTAGCCATTGTGATTATGTGTGAAACTGTAAGTTGAACAGGAGAACAGTGGAACCGAAGGAGAGAAGAGGTCAAATTTTTCACCCAAGCTCCCGGGTGTTGAGACTGAAAAATTTCTTGCCGGATCGGGAAGTGGGACCGTGCGCATTGAATGGGGTGTTGGGTGTAATCCGAGTCACGTGAGGCTTATTGACTGGTCATTTTTTTTTTGAGGGCTACCTATAGCATATAGGGGAGGGATTGGGTTAGTGGATGACATTATCTTATATATACATGTAGAATTTGCGGCTCTTGTTACAGGCGCACGGCGGACAGGTCGACGTCGTACTTCTCGCACTCCGTTAGGAGCGTCTGGAACGAGGCCTGCGACCGCTCCGTGCTGAACTGGCCGAACTTCAACTCCCCAGGAGTCTCGTACTTGACCTTCGGGAACAGCAGCTGGAGCAGCGCACGGCGGCCCACAGTCAGCTGCACAAGCTCGCCCTTGTACTCGCCGCTGTAGTACACCTTCTTGCCGGCCTCGGCCAGCTCGTAGTTGGCAGGCTTTCCAGCAGCCTCTCTAGCCTTCAGCACGTCGCATCTCAGCTTCCAGCCGAACAGGCCGAGCTCCTTGACACGGGCCGACTTGTCCTTCGTCAGATACTCGTCGAGGCCTCCCTCCTTGTTCACCGTCCGGAGCACGCGGGCCGTCAGCCGCATCGGAACCATCTTGTTCAGGGCCTCCGACCACAGCTTCTTGTGGATCACGTTCGGCAGCCACGTTCTCTGCGACTTGTTTCTCATCTCAGAGATCTGGTGGCCCGTGCCAACAACGGAGCCGCCAAAGAGGCCTCTGTCGCCTCTCTTGAAGATCCGGGCCTCGCCGTATGGATATGGCGGGTACTTGGCCTTCTCCTTAGGGATCCGCAGGTACCACGGCTTGACGTCACCTTCCGCGTACGTCACAACCTTCTTCAGCTGTCTGTTCACAACAGACTTGTATGTGCGGGCGGCAGCAGCGCTGCTCGTCGAGAAATCCCTCACTCCGACCATCGTTACCTCTGGTTTGTTCAACTAGAGAGATTTGAAAATTTTCCAAAGCCTCGAATTGAATCTGAATGGAGGCTGCTGAAAAATCTTAGGCCCCCCTCAATAAAGGATGGGACTATCGTGTAGTTCGTTGTATAGAATAGATGTAGATATATGCATGGTTACCACAGCTTGTTGATCTTCCACTTCCTGTGCTCATGATGTTTTGCCAGACTGGCCTTCTCCTGCTCCAACTGTGCCAGCCTGTCCTCGAGGTCGGCGTTCTCCTCCATAACCTGAGCGTTCTTCTCCATCGTTTTCTGGATCTCGAGGTCCAACGTGTTCGAGATCTCGCCTGTAAAGTCCACACTGGTATCCTTCTGTTTTTCCAGGTTATTCAGACGCTCCTCGCTCTCCTTTATCTGTGCCTCGAGCTGCTCGTTCTCCTCCTTCAAGTTGGCGATCTCGACTTTACCCTTGACCATCTCGTTGGCAATCGAAACGTGCTCCTTGTTGAGCATCGCGTACGCCGCCTCGATCTTGCGGATCTCCTTCAGAAGCTCGCTATTCTCGTGCCGCACCTCATCGAGTTTGTTCGTGCGCTCCTTGTGGAGCCGCTCGATCTCCTTGAACTCGGCCTCGTACCGGTTCAGGTCGATCGGCAGGACGCTGATGCTCATCGAGTCGGCCACAAACTGGTCCAGCTGGCCCAGACCGGTACCGTAGCACTCAAAGATCTCCTCCTTCAGGAACAGAAGCAGGTTGTCAAACTGTAGGGTCTGCAGCTTGGCTGAGTTCTTCTCCATCAGGTTCAGGGCGAACCGCAGGATCGTCTCCATTCCTTCGGCGATGACGATGTCGTAGATCCGCAGCACCATGCCCAGCGGGAACTTGTAGCCGAACAGCGTCAAGAACCACTGTGTCGCGTACATGGTCGAGCGGACACGCTGTCGTTGCAAGTGGGCGTACAGGTCTGGAAGGCGCTCTTCGAGCAGCCGGTCGAACTGGTACAGCTTCAAGTGCAGGCCGGGCATCTCAGGTAGATAGAGCTGGCGGAAGCCGTAGTTGTTCATCAACTTGGCGAGCATGCAGAAGGCCTCGCTCGCGTCCATGTTCATCAGCAGTGGGACCGTCACAAACGCCATTCCCTGCGTGTATCCGACCTCCTTGTCGTACAGCGAGTAGCACTTGATGATGTCGAACAGCTCGTTGATCTTCGGCCGAACCCCACTCTCAGTGATGAAACTCGTTCTTGCCAGGTCCCTCTTGATCTGTGGGCCGTAGTCGCTCTGCTGAGACTTGGCATTCCGGTAGAAGTCTTCCAATTGCAGGCTCTTCGAGTTGCAGATCAGCTGCCACACCATTCCGCGCAGCTCCTTCGGGATTCCCTTAGAGATGTGCCCCTGCAGCATCTCGGGCTCTTCGTTCACGACGGCGCTGTAGTCGTTGACCACCTTCGACCAGAACTCCCAGTCGATCTGCTTGATGAGCAGCTCGTCCTGGCTGTACTCGATGCCCGTCTTGATCTCGTTGAACGTCTTCCGCAGGTTGTCCGCGCACGTGTTGACGGCCTCCTGGTCTTTCTTCGGCTGCGAAGCCAGTGCACTGCTGTTCTCCCGGAACCGCATCACGGCAAGACTGTAGTTCTCCTTGCCCTGAAGCTGCCTCATCTCGGCATCCGGCCCTTCTCCCGAATCGAACCAGTTGCTACGCCTTGGTGCCGCCGCCAGCACCGGTGGCTGCGGCGACCGGCTCGTCATCTCGGACTCGTTCTGGGTCATCTCCATGCTCTGCAGTGTCGGGTGGCTGCCAGGGTCGTTCAGCTCCTCGTCGGTCATCTTCATGATGGCCCGTTTGCGACCGTCTCCAGTGGGTGACGTCAGATTCGGCTTGCCGAAATCAAGCGACGTGGGCGACGTCACAGTGGTGCCCGTGGCACCTGTCGCACTAGTGCCTGTGGCACCCGTCGCCTTGCTAGAATTCGATGCAGTGTCCACCAATGGACCCTCTGCTTCTGTCTTGACCTCCCTGTCGGGAGGCGTGGGTGGTTCAGAGCTCATCGCTTTATAACAAGAAGGTTACGTAAACGGGAAATAATTCCATAAAAATATGTGTATTCCAAATTATAAACTCAAACTTAAGCATCGATCGATCTCTCTGTCTCTGTCTGTGTAGTCTGTGTAGTTGCCCATTCCTCCCCCAAAAATTCATTAATTCATCCAGAAAATGCTCACCTCACCATGGCCACCGAGGACATGTGCGAGGAGGTGTTCGAAAGAACGTCTGCGACGTACCACGATCCCGAGGCGAGCGAGCCGCTCTCGTCTTCGGAGCATCCGGAGTCGTCCGTCAGCCCCGGTGAGGTCGACAGAACGTCCCTGATCTCGTCCGAGCCGACGCTTGTGTCGACGAACCTTGACTGGTCAGACAGTAGTCCAGGCTCGCTGCACTGATGGACCATGCCCGTGGTGATCTCGTTGTCGACGAGCAGGCCCTCCATCTTGTCGGCGTCGCAGTTCGGGAAGTAGAACCGAAGGACGAGGCCGCCGTCGGGCGCCGCCAATCGGCGGCACGCGGGCGACCCGATGTTCGCTTTCAACCTTCGGATGTCCTGGAGCATCTGCTGCAGGTAGGAGGTACGCTTGGCGACGAAGAGCTCGACCTCGCTGACGGTGGCGTCATCGAGGTAGCTCTCGGCAGCGGAGGCAGCGGAGGCAGCGGAGGCAGAAGCTGCAGCAGAGGCCGACAGATCAAACTCAACAAAGCAGCCGGAGTTCACCGGGACGGCTCTCGAGGCCATTCTAGGCGAGGACTCGTGGTCGCCGCCGTAGACTGGGCGCATAGCGAGCGCGCGCTGCTGCTGCTTGAGGTGCATCTGCGCAGCCTGCAAAAAGAAGGCCCGCAGGCCCTGGCTGAGGTTCTGGACGGCCTGGGCGGTTATATCTGGGCCATAGGTCGAGAACATCCGCGCGTTCTGGCGCGGGAAGCAAGAATAGAGTGAGGAGCCCACCTTGGGTCTGAGCGAGCCGCCAAATGGCTGCACGCGGAACATCACGTCCTTCGAGAGCCGCGAGACCGAGACCGACCGCTTGACGGCCTGAAACTGCGACTTGGCGGCACTTGAGCGCGTGAAACTTCTAGCGGCCGTCGAGAACTGGCGTCTCTGCCAGCCGGCGAGCGGGTGGCCGCTGTTGCCCGTTCTGACGGGCACACGGATCGGAACCCTTTGTGGAAGCTGCTGGGCCTGGCGCTGCGCCAGCTGCTCGGCAACCTCCTCTAGGGCCCGCTTGAAGTCCTTGGCGGCCCGACGAGAGACGTCTATGACGTTCCTCAGTTGTTTGGGCAGCATGGGGACTCGAGAATAAGGTTGGTTGGAAGGTTGAAGAAGGGCTACGAATATATCGGGTGGCAAATAATAATTTGTTGACTCACCTCACTGATAAGAAGAGCGCGGGGGAGGAGAAAACCGATCGCGGGCATCTCTAAAAGTGAGGAGGTGGAAAAGTGGAAAAGTGTGCCAAATGTGGCTCAATTGTATATGTGCATAATTAGATACCGCGGATCCGGTTGGTCTGCAGGACGGTCTTGTCGTCGACCTTGTTGACCTTCTCGGAGAGTTCGGCGAGGTCCTTGTTCTGCGAGCCGATCTCCTCGGAGATGGCCTGGGCCTTGCTCTTGAGCCCCGTGGCCAGCTGCTGGGCCTCGTCCATGTTGCGGCTGTACTCGACCTCCATGCGCTCGTCCTCCTCGTCGTGGTCCTGCGTCAGGTACCGCTGGGCCGCCTGGACGCGCTCGTCGTAGTCGGCCTGCTGCTGTAGTTCGGACTGCTCGTTGTTGTACGTCGAGTCGTCTGGCTGGTCCTTCATCTGCGCGATGATCGCACGCTGCGAGTTGTACAGCGTGCCGTTCAACTGGGCGTCGCGCTCCCGGTCGGACTGCCTCTGCGCGAGGAACTTCTGCTCTGCGGCCTTCTTGCGCGACTTGCGCGTGAACGGGTTCGACGTCTTGATGTGGAAGAGCGACCGGTTGTAGTGCTCGAGGTCCTTGACGTGCTCGTCGACGAACCGCTGCTGCGTGTCCATGTTGTTCACCGTGCGCTCCATCTTGAACATCTTCTCGCGCTGCGAGCCCAGCGCGCCCATCGTGTTCGTGGCCGTCTGGTCGGCCTCCCGCAGGTTCTTGACGATGTTGCCAGACGACTGCACCGTCGCCTCCCTGACGTCCTTTGTCTGCCGCACAATTCTGTTGATCTCCTCTTCCTCAGAGTCCATCTCCTGCTCTTGCAGCTGATGCTGCTCCTGCAGTTGCTCCAGCTCCGGCTTGTACGGCTGGTACTGCAGCTCCGTCTGTGCAGAGTTCCTCGACGCGCCAGGGTAGTTGTTGAAGTCCGTCTCGACGGTCTGCGTGTCCGCGTACGGGTCGTAGTGCTCCTCCTCCTGCTGCTGCTGCAAGTGGTCTGGAGGCAGCTGCTGCTGCTGCACCTGTTGTCCTTGTCCCTGCTGGTCCGGCTCCTGTCCTTGCTGCATCTGTTGAGACCGGCCACTGCCGTAGTTCCCGCCCGCGCTGCTGCCGCTTTGGTACGTGTGCTCAGAGGCTGCAGAGTACGTACCTTGCGATGCTGCCCCGTCGTAACCGTCGTCTGGACCTTTCAGGCCCACCGGTTTCAGCGGCTGGACGTCCTTCGACTTCTCCTTGGTGTACTTGTCAAACTCGCCGAATTTGAACTTGCGGTTGTACATCTCGCTCGAGTCTGGAATGTACGCGCCGTTCGTCTCGAGCGTGTGGCGGGTCTGGTCGTCCGTCATTTCGGCGGGCGGCTTCATGCCGAACATCTTCTTGAATCCCATCGTTCTGTGCTGTAATAGAGAGGCAAGAAGGGGGGTGGTCCAAATTGGACTAAGATACGGGAAGGTGGAGGGTATTTAATAATGTGTACACATCCGTGCACCAAAAAAGGAGTGTGTGACCTGAGGCGAAGCAGCCTCGGGTATGTGACCGGCCACTTGTGGCACATATACCTCTCATATTCTTGGCAGGAGGGATGCCAAGATGTACTTCTACGTTGGTTTTATGCCTGTTTGTGTGATATTATTTCAAAGTCCTTAAAACTATCCCGAGGCTATGTTTTCAGAAAGTAAAAAGAATGTAAGAGAAGGAGAGAACATTAGACAACATTAATGAGACATTAACGAGACATTAACGAGATACTAAAGTGATGAATGGGGATACATTATGAGACCACAACGAGATATTCGGAGTAGAAAGTCAAAGTTCTTGAACTTCGGTAGCTCCGGATCTCCCGCCGGTTCTTGGCATCGCGCTTATCTGCACTGCATTTTTCAACCGTCGAAACAAAAAAAACGGTGCCTCGCAGTGTACACTTTTTCCTATATAGACGATGGACCAGCGACACCTAGCGAAGCGGTCGTCGGTGGCTTCGGAGCGGCCTTATGGGGGTCCGGCCACGGATTCGTACTACCAAGCGTACGGAGGTAGTGCCCTGCGGTACGAGTCGGCGCTGCGGCACTCGGCGAACCCGGCAGAGGAGACCGTCTCAAGCGACTATGGCTCCCACTATGACTCGAGGCATCCCGTGTACGGGCTCGACTGGACTGGCTCTGCGGACGGGAAGGCCCGGATCGTGCTGAGCAGTTGTAGAGAGGACTCGACGAACCGGGTCCGCGTGATAGAAGGCACCGAAAACGGGTCCGGCGGGCTCGACTTCCGCGAGGCTGCGGACGCCAGGGTCCAGTACCCGGCGACGAGGGTGCAGTGGGACCCTGCCGACAGCCGACGGTTTGCAGCCACTGCGGAGTGCCTGCGGATCTACGAGCAGAACGACGACGACAACGTGCTCTGCGAAAAGATGTGCCTGACGAACGCCAAGACCAAGAACCTGTACCAGCTGCCGCCGATGACCTCGTTCGACTGGAACCGCACCGACCCGACGCTGCTGCTGACGTGCTCGATCGACACGACGTGCACGCTGTGGGACATCGGGCGTACGAGTGGCGCCACCAAGACGCAGCTGATCGCCCACGACAACGAGGTCTACGACGTCAAGTTCGTCTCGGGCAGCAAGCATGTATTCACGTCGTGCTCGAACGACGGCTCCGTGCGCGTCTTTGACCTGCGCAACCTCGAACACTCCACCATCATCTACGAGCCCCAGGGCGGCGGCCTGCAACCGAAGAACCCGCTCGTCAGGCTCGCCGCTTCGAACTACAACGCCAACCACATCGCCGTGCTCGAGGAGAACAGCTCGCGGATACTGCTGCTCGACCTCCGGTACCCTGGTGCGCCGCTGCGGATCCTCAGGGAGCACACGGCACCGGTCAATGCAATCGCGTGGCACCCGCACAAGAACCTGCTGGTAACCGCCGCAGACGACTGCCAGACGCTGCTGTTCGACATGTCACTGCTGGACTCCGAGCGGCCGTTCAGTCACGGCGGTCAGCACCGCACGGTCGGCAGCATCCAACCGGCAGCAGCCTTCCATGCAGACACCGAGATCAACAACGTCTGCTGGGCCCCGACTGGCAGTTGGGTCGCCTGTAACTACGGCCGCCGTACACAGGCAATACACACATGAGAACACATAAGAGTCCTTTGCTATCTATAGAATACACAATCCCTAGGAAAGATATAGTCAAACCCACCCCCCCCCCCACACCGTTTCCTAATCGGGAATGACCCCCC
>JADIOY010000277.1:0-11368 GCA_018344475.1 Xiuguozyma silvatica | reverse complement strand
GCTCTTCCGATCTGACTGCTTTGGCCGCTGCCCTCGGGCCTTAGTTGTCCCCACCCGCAGCCCATCGGCGCGACGTCCGGATTGCACCCTTCCATTTATCACCCGGCACTCTCCCGCGCATGCGGCGTGCGCCGGCTGCTTCCCTCCCTGCTTATTTTTCCTAATAGTGGGTGCATTTTTTCCCGCCTGCCTCCTCCTCACTCCACACTACAACCGTCTCTGCTCTTTGCCAATTGCTCTTTAGCCATTGCACATTGCTACTGCCCATTGCCACTGCCCAACTAATATGTCGATTGCCTTCACCGCGCTCAGACTCGCTGCACGCCCCGCTCTCCGGCTCCCCCGTGTCGCCGCCCTCCAGTGTGCCACCCGCTTCTATGCTTCCTTCCCTGACCACACCGTCATCGAGATGCCCGCCCTCTCGCCGACCATGACCGAGGGCAACCTCGTCAAGTGGAACAAGCATGAGGGCGACGAGCTCCACCCGGGCGACTCAATCGCCGAGGTCGAGACCGACAAGGCCCAGATGGACTTTGAGTTCCAGGAGGAGGGCTACCTCGCCAAGGTGCTCGTCGGCGACGGCTCCGAGGGCGTCCCCGTCGGCAAGCCGATCGCTGTCTACGTCGAGGATGCCGACAGTGTTGCCGCTTTCAAGGACTTCAGTGCTGCCGACGCCGGCAACGGCTCTGCCGCTCCAGCTGAAGGTGCCGCCGAGGCTGCTCCTGCTCCTGAGGCTGCTCCTGCTCCTGAGGCTGCCGCCGCCGCTCCAGCCGCTCCGGCCGCCTCCTCGAGCGCTCCAACGCTCGCCGTCGGCGACAGAATCATCGCCTCGCCTCTCGCAAAGACCCTCGCCCTCGAGAAGGGCGTCTCCCTCAAGGGTGTCAAGGGTTCCGGTCCTAACGGCAGAATCACCGCCAAGGACGTCGAGGCTCTCAAGCCTGCCGCCGCCGCCGCTCCTGCTGCTGCTGCTCCTGCCGCTGCTGCTCCTGCCGCCGCCACCTTCGAGGACATCCCGCTCACCAACATGCGCAAGGTCATCTCGAAGAGACTGCTGGCCTCCAAGCAGGGCGCCCCAGACTACTTCGTCTCGTCCAACATCTCGGTCTCCAAGCTGCTCAAGCTGAGAAAATCGCTCAATGCATCCGCCAACGGCGAGTACAAGCTCTCCGTCAACGACCTGATCGTCAAGGCAGTCGCCAAGGCCTGCCAGACCGTCCCAGAGGTCAACTCGGCCTACCTCGAGTCCGATGGTGTCATCAGACAGTACAGCAACGTTGACATCTCGATCGCCGTCGCCACCCCGGCCGGCCTCATCACGCCTATCGTCAAGAACGCCGAGTCTAAAGGTCTCAAGACCATCAGTGCCGAGGTCAAGGTCCTCGCCAAGAAGGCCCGCGACAACAAGCTCATGCCGGAAGAGTTCCAGGGAGGCACCATCACCATCTCCAACCTCGGCATGAACCACGCCGTCGCCCAGTTCACCTCCATCATCAACCCTCCACAGTCGGCCATCCTCGCCATCTCCACCGTCGAGAAGAAGGCCGTGCCGGACAAGGCCTCGCCATTCGGCTTTGCCTTTGACGATGTCATGAACATCTCCGGTACCTTCGACCACAGAGTCGTCGACGGCGCCAAGGGTGGTGACTTCATCCGTGCCCTCAAGCAGGTCATTGAGAACCCGCTTGAGATGCTCCTGTAAGCCTATTCTGATAAGTAGACGTTATGAATACGATGTTACAAATAGAATCCTGTAAGGCAGCCACACCCCCCCTTAGGTTTGGGGTCTTTTTTTTTTAAGCAGGGGCCCACCCTTCTTCCCCAGCTTATCACCACTCGCCTTCTTCTTCGCCATGGACAACGCGCAACTGGTCTACCTCATCGTGTTCAGCTCGCTGATCACCTTGATGCTGGTCATGTCGTTCCTCTTCATGGTGTACATCATCTTCTTCCGCGACAGCCTCTCGAGCCCCTACGAGGACGAGTCCAACTGCATCCCTGAGTGTATGCAGTACCATGACAGGTACTACCAGAACGAGCCGCTCTGGAACGCCCTGAACACCATAGAGAAGATCCGCTTGAAGCTGATGCGCAAGTTCTTCGAGTTCCACCGTCCCCAGCTCGTCTACGTCAGTTTCCTCTCGTACGACGAGGTCGACGCGACGTACCTGCTGATTAGAGACAGAGGCATCCGATCGTTCTATTTCGAGAGCTACAGCGACCAGCTGATGGACCTGGTGCAGGATGTTGAGGACCAGGAGGAGCAGGCTGAGATCGACGGCGGCGCGAACGACGAAGTCACAGATACTGCGCTCGGAGGCCAAGGAGAGCTGTCTCCGTTGCTCAACAGTAAGGCCGGTCTGGAGGCCGGTCTGGAGGCCGGGGCCGAGGCTGAGGCGCTCGGCATCACCGGCACCGGCACCGGCGGCTACGCGACGACCGACGTGCTCTCGACGACCTACGGTGGAACCGACGAGGCCACCGACTACAGACGGCTGAAGTTCACCAAGGTGCCCTTCCTCGTCGAGGACCTCACCGAGGTGGCCTTCCAGACGCAGGAGATGAGCTCGTGCTGCCTCAACATGTCGCTCCCGTACAAGAACCGCAAGAACGACACCATCTACTTCGAGACGAAGCTCTACGAGTTCAACCCAGAGACGACCACGATCGCCATCGGCCTCGTCACCATGCCCTACCCGAACTTTGTGCTGCCAGGCATGGCCCCGTACTCGGTGGCCATCCAGACCGACGGCACCGTCCGCCTCAACAACATGCCGTACATCAACGACGACGACTTGCCCGTCGTGCTGCCGCAGTTGCTCGAAGGTGACGTCATCGGTATCGGCTACAGGTCGATCGTCGGCTCCGTGTTCGTCACGCACAACGGCAAGACCGTCCTCGAGGTCGTCAAGCACCTCAAGGTTGAGCTGCGCCCGTGCATCGGCTCCGTCGGTGGCGCTTGCAAGGTCAGCGTCAACGTCGGCCAGATGGGTTTTGTTTACATAGAGGCCAACGTCAAAAAGCTCGGCTTCTGTGAGTCCCAGAACGAAGGAGTCATCGGAGCGCCGCCGAGCTACTTTGATCTAGCCAGCGGCAGTGACCCTGTTCTCGACAAGGGAGAGGAACTGCCGCCCCGGTATCCGGATGAGGAGGTGAGCTTCTTTGAAGGCCGGTATCCGCCAGACTACCGCTCGGAGAAGAGCGTCAGCATCACCGCCAAGAAGCACAAGCGGGAGAGCCGCAAGAGGAAGAAGAAGAGAAAGGCCAGGAAGGCACACGACCACAAGCACGAGAATACGAACGCTGTCGATGGCGCCATCGATGGCGCTGCAGAGGGCACCACTGGGTCTAATGGGAACGGTAATGGGAGTTGCTAGGCTTAGCACTTAATAAACATGCATACAATTTGGAAAGGTTCGATCTGTAATGGTTATGTAGATAAGGAGGGGGGAGGTGTGGGTGGTTTTAGTTGTACTTGGCAACGACGGCGTCGAACAGCTCGTTCTTCTCCTTGATGTCCTGGAGATACTCGCAATTTGGAGCCTGCTTCTCAAGCTGCGCCTGAAGCTTGGCAGCGGCAACGGAATCGGCGTTGATCGAGGCCAGAGCGATCTGGTTCACAAGCAGGTCGGCCTCCCAGTTGGCAAAGTCATCGTTTCCTTCCTCCTGCTTGAACTTCTCGATGCGCTGGAGCACCTCCTGGGCCTCAGGGAACTGGAGCAGCTTGATGTGCGCCACGAGCAGCGACACGAGGCACTTGACGGACTCGGTGTTCGAAGAAGAGGAGAGCTCGTCGTAGTTGTAGTATCCACGCTTGAGGTCCTCGCCGTAGTTTCCGAGGTCAACCCACGACTGCGTAGTGTTGTATCCGATCGTGTCCGTGACGCTGGCGTTGCTGACGTGCTCGAGGAGATAGTTCGAGGCCTCCTTGGAGCGCTCGAGAAGCAGAAGAAGGTAGGTGCCGAAGGAGACGTTCTCGAGGTCCTCCTCCGGCTGCAGCTTGGCAAGTGCCGTCTCAAAGTCCTGCTTCTTGGCGTAGTAGCAGGCCGCCAGCAGCGACGTCAGGCCACCGGAGAGACCGTCCTGGCCAAAGAACTCGGCGGCCGACTCGTCCTCGGGCTTTTCGAGGAAGTTTGCGTAGTTAAGAAGCGCGTCCAGCTCGCTCTCGAGGAATGCAGAGTCATCTTCGGACTCGGCAGCGACCAGGCCCTCCCTGTTCTTGGCCAGCTCGGCCCTGGCCTCCTTGTACTGGCCCAAAAGCAACTTCGATCTGGTCTGGTAGTTGACGGCCTCAAACTGGTACGTGGCGTCGTTGAAGTCGAGCTCGTGGACCAGGTCGGTCTTGGCAAGCTCGCTGTACCGGGCGCAGTAGAACAGCTGCAGTACCGTGTACAATTCTCTCTCTGGAATGAGGTACATTGTGCGGGAGGAGAAGGAAGGGTGGTGTATTGAAAAGGGGATAAAACAAAGACACCTAGCTGATTCCAGATGTCAACTTTTCGCGCGCCCGCAGTATATATATATATATATATATTTTTTTCCTCCCTTGATTTTTCACCCCACAGTGCAAAAGTGCATCTGTTCTCTCGGCATTGAGTCTCAAGTAGATAATAACCAGCAGTAGAAGGCTGGTTCTCGCCACAACAACGAACGTAATCTTCCGTCATATATTCTGGGGCTTCTTTGCACGGAACGTCTGCAGGCCAACGATGTTGCCGACGCACTAGCCGATCAGGTAGATCGAGCTACCAATGAGCTTCTTGGTGTGTCTTGTAGAAAAAGGTGGTGGCTTTGGCCACCACTGGAACATATTTCTCATCGTCATCGGGACCGTACTTCCCAGAGATTACCTCGTTCCGTTGGTCCAAGAGTCGCTGGCAGCCGTGTTATCTCTTTCAGAGGGATTTCGTTTGATTAAAGTTGCATTCTGTTTCCAGTATATAAATCGAATTTCATTTGTATAATCAACCCATTGGGTCCTTCGTGTGTGGTTTCTCAGAAGTCGGTGCCGTACTGCTCAGCGTTTCTCAGGAACTGATAGTACCAGGCAACAATCTCAATGTGAGCATCGAGGCCGGCCTTCTCGTTGACGGTGTGGTAGTTGAACAGACGGTCCATTCTACCCGGAGTAAATCTGAAGATGTTCGGAGTCAGGGCCCAGTAGAAACGGGTGTCGGTGTTTGGAGTCATGACACTAGGCGACACCGTAACGAGAGATGGAGTGTCTTCGTCAGAGTTCGGGAAGACGGCAAAGTCCTCAAAGACATGGCGGGTGGTACCAGCGAGGAGCTCCCAGGCACCACCGACAGATGGAGTGATGGGAGCAGGATTCCACTCTTTGAATGGCGAGCTCAGCACGAACCTGCCCTTGGCAGTAGGGTTGCCAAAGCCGCCAGTGACAGTCTCGTTGTCAAAGCCGTAGACCTCAAGATGGTACTTGTCGGCGACCTTCTTGGTCAGCTTCGTCAGTCTGTCCTTGACCTCCTGGACGGAGGAGCCGTAGGCAATTCTGTGGTTCATAGTGAGGGTGACCTTCTCTGGCAGCGAGTTCACCTTGTCGCCACCAGCGATGATGTCCTGCGACTGCGAGGTGCCCACAAAGTACTTGGTCGAAAAGTCGTTGTGAAGGCGGTTGACAATCCGCTTCTTGGCCAGCTTGTCGCCCTTGGCCATAAGCTTGATGTCAGCTCTCTCTGCCAGCGGCATCTTGGTACCGTACTTGGCCTCGCACTGCAGGCGCTTGAAGAGCGGACTGTCCTCTGGGAGGCGAGGCGAATAACCTTCACTCTCGATGTTGTACGAGAGCTCGCCCATAATGCCAATGCCAGTGTGGTCTGGTGGCATCGACGAGTGGCCTCCCGAGGTGTACAGGTCAATCGTAACGTCGAGCTCGCCCTTCTCTCCCATGGCTGGGAATGCAAAGTGTGCACCGTAGACGTCCTCAACACCCCAGCCTTCGTCGACGATCATGCCAATTCCGTTCTCACCGAACCGCTCCTTCAGGTAAGGTCCGATGTGAGATGCACCCTCGATACCCTCGGTCTCCTCGTCGAAGCCGAGAGCAACGACGACGCTGCGCTTAGGCTTGTATCCCTGCTTGACGAGGGCCTCCAGAGCCTCCAGTACAGCAACGACGGTGTTCTTGCAGTCGCAGGAGCCTCTACCGTAGAGGAACTCGCCATCGAAGTGGCCATCGAATGGTGGGTAGGTCCAGTCGGCCAGACTGCCAGCAGAGACAGGGACGACGTCCTGGTGGCCGGTCAGCATGATCGGCTTGAGGGACTCGTCGGAGCCATGCAAAATGAAGACAAGTCCGTGCGTGTTAACGTGGACAAGCTCGGCCTTCTTGGTGAAGACAGGGAAAGTCTTGAGAACATAGTCTTCAAACTTATAAAAGACGTCCCATCTAGGGTCTTCGCCGACGGCTCCCATGTCATCGTAGCCAGTGGTGTCAACCCTGACGGCGTCTCCCCAGACTTTAACCGAGTAGTTCTGGTACTCCGGGCTCCGGAAGTACTCGAGGTCATAGTAGTCGCCATCACCGGACGGGACGAGTTTCTTGGTCTCGGGGCACAGGTCCGCCGAGTTAGCTCCGAAGAGGTCCTCGGAAGAGAGTGGCTTCTCACTGTGAATCCCGCAAAGATGGACCAATCCTCCCAATGCAAGGGCAGAGACCACAACAGTCTTGGCCCAGAACATTGACCTCTTGTTGGAAGTCTTTAGAATAGGTTCCTTCTCCATAACTGATTATCTTGCGATGCAATTGAGAAAGAAAGAAGGAAGCTGATTGACACTAGGGTCGGCGCTTAAATCTAAAAAAAAAAAAAGATATCGCGGCCTCTATCTTATGCAATGGAATATAGCGCATCGAGCATAGGAAACTTGTGGGGCGCGGCGCCTTTCCCCTTCAGGGCGAAGTCCTCACAAAGTCGGGTTGCGCACTAGCCTCTTTGGGAGGGATTGGAGAGGAGAAGTCTAACGATGCATATTATGCTATAAAATATCGGGTATTAGAGGAATTTAGTAGTTTAGGGTGGGAGGACTCAGTCTAAGTCAGTGCCGTACAACTCAACGTTTCTCAGGAACTGGTAGTAGAAGGCAGCGGTCTCGACGTGGGCATCCAGCTGGACCTTCTCGTTGACGGTGTGGTAGTTCAGCATTCCGTCGAATCTGGTGGCACCAAAACGGAAGATGTTTGTAGTCAAGTTCCAGTAGTGGTGGGTGTCGGTGTTAGCCGGCATGATACTCGGCGAAACGTGAAGCTCCTTCGGACCCTCGTCGGCGTCCTGGAAGATTCCAATGTCCTCCCAGACGTGGCGGCAGGTGCCGGCGAGCAGATCCCAGACTGGAGTTCCAACCGGGGTCACCGGGGCAGGGTCCAGCATCAACAGGGTCTTCATCTGGAAGTAACCAGTAGGCAGGTCACCGCTGAACTTGGCCTCGACATCGTCGTCCCATCCCTTGAACTCAAGTCCGTACTTCTTGGCGATCTTCTTGACGAGCTCCTCGAGGTGCTTGCCGACGTCCTTGCAGGTCATGCCGTAGGCCACTCTGTGGTTGATCTTGAGGGTCGTCTTCTCCGGCAGGGCATTGATCTTGACACCGCCGGTGATGACATCAATGGCCTGCGATGTCTCCATCAGGTATCTGAAGATGGCGTCCTTGTCGAGGACCCTGATGACTCTTTCCTTAGCGAGTGGGTCCTTGCCCATGTGCAGGATGTCCTGTTTGAATTGGAACGGCAGGTTCGTGCCGTACTCACCAATGCACTGCAGCTCGTTGAAGAATGGGTTCTGCTCGATCAGCATAGGTGGGTACGTTTTACCCTCGATCATCGTGATCAGCTCTCCCATGATTCCAACGCCGGTGTGTCTGGGTGGGACAGAGGAGTGGCCGCCGGAGGTGAAGAGTTCGATCTGGACGTCGAACATGCCTTTCTCTCCAGTTCCTGGGAATGCGAAGTGAGCGCCGCCAGATTCATGGATTCCGTCACCTTCATCGATGATCATCTCCATCGAGTCCTTGCCATAGGTCTCCTCGAGGTACTTGCTTATCTGCAGGGCGCCTTCGAGGCCGCCGACCTCCTCGTCGAAGCCGAGGCCCAGGATGATGGTCCGCTTTGGCTTGAAGCCCTGCTTGAGGAGGGACTCCAGGGATTCCATGATGGCACTCAGGGAGTTCTTGCAGTCGCCAGCACCTCTGCCGTAAACCCACTCACCGTCGAAGTCGGCAGAGAATGGTTCGTGTTCCCACTCGGAGCGGGTATCCTTAGGCACGGGGACAACGTCCTGGTGGGCCATCAGGAGGATTGGCTTGAGGCTGGTATCGGAGCCTACCAGCTTGTAGACGAGGCCGTGAGTGTTCACATTGATCACATCACACTTCTCCTTGACGGTGGGGAAGGTCTTGTAGAGATACTTCTCGAAGTCAAAGAAGATGTCCCATCTGGGGTCTTCCCCGACAGGTCCCATATCGTCGAAGCTCTCGGTGGGGATATTGATGGCCCCGGACCAGACCTCGAGCGAGTAGTTCTTGTACTCGGGCGTACGGAAGTGCGTAACATCCCAGAACTCGCCATCTCCGGATGGAACGAGTCTCTCGGAGCCGGGGCACAAACTCTTCTTGGCAGATGCGGCGTCGGCTGTGAAGGCTGGAAGCGGCTCACCGGGGGTGCCAATCTGCATGGCAGCGTAGCCGAGGCCGGCAATCGTCACCAGGGCTATGGGGAGCCAGCGAACAATGTTTCTACTACGGGTTTTAGAGCCCAAGTCAGTCTTCATATCTATAGTTAATACAAGCGGTACTTAGTATGGGACTAAGATGCAGCTCAAGGCATCCTCGATCAAGTCTTCACTATCTTCACTATCGTCGCATTTGCCTAATCAAGAAAAACGGATCTTTTTTTTGGTAAAAAAAAAACTGCACTGCCGTTTGGGGAAGTCAATTAGGGACTGGTCAAGTAGGGACTAGTCAATTAGCAAGCAGAGACTCTTCTTAGAAACCCAGCTCCTGGCCATACTCCTCAGCATTTCTGAGGAACTGGTAGAACCAGGCAACGGTCTCAACGTGAGCGTCCAGCGTGCCTCTCTCGTTGACGGTGTGCCAGTTGATGCACGAGTCGGCCCTTGTTGGGGTGTATCTGAAAATGTTCTTGGTAAGATCCCAGTAGTGCTTGGTGTCGGTGTTGGCCGTCATAATACTAGGAGTGACGTGGACCTCCGGGTCGGTGTCCTCGTCGGCGTTAGGGTAGATGGCGAAGTCCTCGAAGATGTGGCGGGAAGTGCCGGCGAGCAGCTCGAAGGCTGGAGTGTCGATTGGAGTCACTGGGGCTTGGACGAAGTTGTCCATGGTGTTCAGCTTGAAGTAGCCCGTTGGCAAGTCGCCACTGAACTGAACCTTGGCATCGTCAAAGCCCTGCACAGACAGACCGTACTTCTTGGCAATCGAGGTGACCACCTTGGTGATTCTGTCCTCGACAGCCTCGACGGAGGAGCCGTAAGCGATTCTGTGGTCAATCTTGAGCGTGGTCTTCTCTGGGAGAGCGTTGATCTTGATACCGCCCTCGACGATGTTGAGGGCCTGGGTGGTGGAGGCCAGGTAACGGGTCATAATGTCCTTGTCGAGCCTGGCGAGCACTCTCTTCATGGCGAGCTTGTCCCAGCCCATGTTCTTGATGTCATTTCTCTCGAGGAGAGACATCTTGGTACTGTACTCGGCCTCACACTGGAGCTGCTGGTAGAATGGGTTCTCCTCGACGAGGATGAGTGGGTAAGGGGTACTTTCGAGATTCACCATGACCTCTCCCATGATACCGACGCCGGTGTGTCTTGGAGGGACCGAGGAGTGGCCGCCCGAGGTGAGGAGCTCAATGGCCACGCTGAGGTGGCCCTTCTCGCCCATGCCAGGCATGGCGTAACGGCCGCCCTCGATGTCATCGACACCGAATCCTTCGTCGATGATGATGGCGATACCATCCTTACCGTAGCGGTCAAGCAGGTAGTCGCCGATGTAGCTGGCGCCTTGGAATCCACCGATCTCCTCGTCGAATCCAAGACCCAAGATAATGGTGCGCTCTGGCTCGAAGCCCTGCTTGAGGAGAGCCTCAAGGGCCTCGAGTTCGGCAGTGACAGAGTTCTTGCAGTCGCAGACACCGCGGCCCCAGACCCAGTCGCCGTCGTAGTAGCCGGAGAACGGAGAGTAGTCCCACTCGAAGCGGGTCTCCTTAGGCACAGGCACAACGTCCTGATGGCCAGCGAGGAAGATTGGCTTAAGGGTGTCGTTAGATCCCTGGATGATGAAGATCAGGCCGTGGGTGTTGACGTGGACAAGCTCGGCAGTGGCGTTCAGGGTAGGGAAGTTCTTGAGAATGTACTTCTCAAAGGCGTACATGACGTCCCATCTCTCGTCGTCACCGGGGAGGACGGCCATGTCGTCGAAACTCTGGGTTGGGATCCTAACGGCGTCGGCCCAGACCTGGACGGAGTGGTTCTTGTACTCCGGGGTTCTGAAGAAGGCTGGCTCGTAGTAGGCCTCGTCGGGTGACGGGACGAGCTTCTTGCTAGCCGGGCAGAGGTTCTTCTTAGCGGATCCGCTGAAAGGAAGCTGCTCTGACTCTCTGACAGCGGCAGCGGTGCTCTGACCAACGAGGGCAAGCATGCAGGCTGAAACGAGTGGGATAAGTGCTACCATGGTATAATTGGCCTGTTTACAGAAGCAGCGGTGTGCTAGTTGACAGAGGAATAAATGTCCCGAGCCAAGATTTACTTGGCGCTTAGTGTTTCCGCTGGGGTAATCTGCACGTAGCTAGGCATTACTTCAGAAGCGGCCTTCGCCAATGCCTAATTGGGAGTCTGCCGTTTTTTTTCCGAGGCAGTGCAGCTGGTTTGGGGTTAAAGTGTGCCGCACACCTTCGCCGCAGCGCTACCGCGCGAGCTGTGAGTCGTCCAGGAGGGATATATAATAATCAATTCTTTTTTTTTTCTTTTTTTTTGGCAGAACGGAGTCCTGCATACTGTGTAAGTTTGACTAAAGTCCCAGCTCGACTCCGTACTCCTCGACGTTTCTAAGGAACTGGTAGTACCAAGCGACGGTCTCAAGGTGGGCGTCCATGTTGACGCGCTCGTCGACGGTGTGAAGGTTCAATCTGGCGCTCTGTCTGAACGCAGTGTACCGGTAGATGTTCTCGGTGACCTTCCAGAAGTGTTGGGTGTCGGTCGTAGCTGTAGGGATCGTTGGGGCGATGTGGACCTCTGGATCGATACCCTCCTCAGCGTCTGGGAAGATGGCAAAGTCCTCAAAGACGTGGCGGGTAGTACCTGTCAAAAGGTCCCATGCGGCTGTGTACATTGGAGTCACTGGGGATGGGAGCACG
>JADIOY010000276.1:0-11429 GCA_018344475.1 Xiuguozyma silvatica | reverse complement strand
GAAAGACATGGGCCGTCCGCTGGGCCGTTTCACTTGCAAAGCCCGGAAACGCACGCACAGTACCTTATCTGATGGTCATCACCGCTAAACGTCACCTTTCTTTTCCCAGTCTAGCTCAGCTTGGCAACCTGCTGTGGTCCTATTTTTATCTACGAGCTGCGTGCGAGCTGCTAGCTATTTTTATCTCCAGGCAGCGCTTGCACTGTAGGAATGCTGGCGTGAGGTGACAGTAACTGCAGGGGGTAGCTTTGGACCGACCTAGCGCTCCCGCTTCATGCTCCGCCGAGACCCCCGCTGCGTTTAATCACCGGCCATAAGCGAATGCCGGTGAGCATATGCCTGTAAGCAAGTCACCATCCTGATCAATTCCTTGTTCACACTGGTCCACTCCTCGTACACTACCCGTCCCGCCAGACCCCGCTTAGCTTAGGCCCGGGCCCCCCGTTTTTTTTTATCCCCATTGCTCCTCCCGTAGTCCCTGTGCGGTTTCCCCCTTTTCTTTTTTCCCTCCCTGCCCCTGGGCTTTCGCTGCCGCTGCCAAATCTTCCGAGCTCACCTACCTCTTTCCTCCCACCCTCGTTTACCTCTATATATATATACATCCTCAGTTCTATATATAATACACCTTTCTATATATATATACATTTTAGAGGGTATTGTTGAAATCCGGTTCACTTCTTGCTCTTCCTCCAACCTTATAATAAGCAAGCATGGCCCCGGTACATTCCTCAAAGGCCAGGTCCCAGTCTCTGAGAAGAGCCCCGTCTGACGTTAGCTCATCACAACCCTCAGGTTGCACCCCTTCTGTCGGCACCGCGAACTCCAACTCCAACTTCACCTCCACCACCACCGGCACCAGCCCGGGCACTACTTCATCCGCACAGTTCTCCCAGCCTCCGACGCCCATGATATACCCGCTCCGAAGCATCGACCGCATCACAAAGCTCTCGCCGGCCCAGGTCGAGGAGTACCAGAACCGTAACCTTGTCAAGCCTGTCAAGTATAGGGAGTTCTTCCGCCGCTCCCAGAAGCTCTCCAACAAGCAATTCTCACACTTCTTCCTCTGCCAGGAGCTGCTCGCCGACGGTTCCGACATGTCGTGCCTGGAGCACGACACTTCCGACGCCTCCGGCGCCTGCGGCACCTCCCCTAACGACGATTCCGGCGGAACCGCTGCACCTCCTTCCACACCGGGCAAGCGCTCCCTCTTCTCACGCAACAACGCTGCTGCTTACGGCACGCCGCTCGACGACGTCGCCTCGATAGCCTCCGGCGGCAGCACAACGTCAAAGACTCGTGCCAAGAAGAAGCACGCCAACTTCATCCTCAGGTTCTCTCCCGACGGTAAATACCTTGCTGCTGCCGGCGAGGACGGCATCGTCCGCATTTGGGAGACCATTTCCTCCCCAGTTGCCCGGCCCGTGGGAGCCGGTGCAACGCCTTCCTCGATGACAATGCCAACGCCAGCCGCAAATGGCTCGGCCTCTGCACTAGACTCATCTTCGCCGTGCGGAAGGACCCGCGCGCTCAGCTCAGCTTCCGACGACTACTCGCCCAAGAGATCCTACTCGCCCAAGAGATCCAGCTCGCCCAAGCGCTCCCAGAGCATCGTCCCACGCGAGTATGCACCAGTCTTCAACCCCTGCCCAGTCCGAATCTTCCGCCACGACGACTCGATCCTCTCGGTTTGCTGGTCCAGGAACAACTTCCTCCTAACCACATCCGAGGACAAGACCGTCAAGCTCTGGCACGTCGACCGTCCGGAGTGTCTCCAGGTACTGAAGCTGAACAGTTTCGCAACGAGTGCCGTCTTCCACAAGACTGACGACCGCTTCTTCGCCTGCTGCCAGTGGGACGGCACCGTCATGTTCTACTCGATCCTCGAGCGCGAAGTCGTCTCCGAGGTGAGGCTTTCCAAAGCCCAGCTCACTTGTATCACGTTCAGCACCGACGGCGAGCACCTCTTCGTTGGCAACGACAACTCCTTCTTCTTCATGGTCCGCTTGGATGGCCTCAGTGAGGTCCGCGCCTTCCAGATGCACCACAAGAAGCACACGCCACGTATCACTGGCATCGACACGTTCCTCCGCGAGGGAGAACCGAAGGTGCTCGTCACGACAAACGACTCGCGCATCCGCATGTTCTCCCAGGTCAACGAGCGCCTCGAGGTGAGCTACTCCGGATACGACAACGAGTACTCCTGGATCCAGGCCTCGACCAACGAGGACCAGACCTGGGTCATCTCTGGCTCCGAGGACGGCTGGACGTACCTCTGGAAGATCTACGGCAACGACGACGAGGCGAAGCCGAACGGCAAGTCGTTCAACAAGAAGGTGGCCTCGCTGTTCAAAGACGGCGGGTCCGAGTACAAGAACAAACGCTACGGCGCCTTCCACACGCACCACGTGCGGTGCAATGCGGCTGTTTTTGCTCCTCGGGCCACGATCAAGTTGCTCGAGCTCAGCAACGACCCTATCCACGACCTCCACGCCAAATACGGCCACTTGGTTGACGAGAAGGCCCCCGCCGAGCCGGACTACCCGTCGACGTCGATCATCGTCAGCACGGACAACACGGGTGTCATCCGCGTTCTCCGCCGCGACTTTGCACACCACACCCGCAAGTACCTGCTCTCCAAGAAGGGTGCCCGCCGCGCGTCCCTCACACGGTCGTCTAGCAACGCCACGACCACCTCTGCCACCGCTACAGGCGTCTCCAGCAGCATCAGCATCGGCAGAGGACGGAACTCTAGCAGCGCCCCAGTGCGCGAGCGCTCCTTCTCTGAATCCTCCTCCGCCGCCGCCAGCACGAGCCTCTACAACACCAGCGGTGGCTTCTCTTCACCGGAGGAGTACTCGAGACTCTCGCATCCTAGGGTGGTCGGCGATAGCTCGTCGTTCACGATCAGCCTTGGGTCGGGAGATGCCACGGCAGGCTTCAACGGCGGCTACCACGCCAGCAGCACCGCCTCGCTAGACGCCGCTTCGTTCAAAGACTTAGACGAACAGATCCGGCAGCTGATGCACGACGCAGACGTGGATAGGAGCACGAGCGGCGAGCGTGGCAGCGACCGCAACAGCAACCGCAGCGACAGTGCCTCCACCACTATTTCTCCTTCTATCTCGCAGTAGCAGGATCTCTGCGAGACGGGTTGGAGGGTATTACGATCTACTACTTATTTATAGAATCCTTAACGTTCATTCACTTCGACGGATGCCAAGAAAAAAAAAAAAAAAAAAAAAAAAAAAAAGAGAGAGAGAGCTCCTTGGCTCCCTCAATAAAATCGTAGACGCGACAGGTCACCACTTTTCCCACCCTATATATACAACAGAAGAGGGGAGACTCGAGGATGGAATCGAACGTGCAGGACCGCACGCGGGAATTCCAACAGTGTGTGAGCACTTTTGAGCGGCAGTCGGGCAAGTCGCGGTACCAGGCGGGCGCGGCGGGCGGCGCCGGCGCCGGCGCCGGCGGCCAGGGCGTGCTGGCTCAGGACGGTCAAAAGCTGAGCAGTAGTGAGTTCAGCAGGCAGGCCAGTACGATAGCCAAGGAGATTGCGCGGGTGACGAGCTCGCTGGCGAGCCTGGCGCAGCTGGCGAAGAAGAAGCAGTTGTTCAACGACCGGCCGACGGATATCATTGAGCTGACGTACGTGATCAAGCAGGACATCTTCCGGATCGAGAAGCAGCTGAAGCTGTTGCAGAAGTCGGCGGCGTCATCGGCGGCGAACGGCGGGCGGTCGGACCAGCAGATCCAGACGAACAACAAGAACGTTGTGCAGTTGCTGAACACGAAAACGAAAAACATCTCTGAGGCGTTCAAGGAGGTGCTACAAGTGCGGCAGCGCAACGAGTTGGCGCAGCGGTCGCGGCAGGAGCAGCTGCTGGCGGCGGTCAAGACGGACGGCGGCAGCGTGGCGGGAGGCTCGACGGTGTCGAGCAGCGGCCGGCCAAGCATGGAGTCTCGCGGCGACTCGCTGGGCGGCAGCGGCGGGCCAGTTCCGTACGCACTGAGGAGCCGGAGCCAGAACGGCCCCAACGGCCCCAACGGCCCCAACGGCAACGCGCAGGCCAGCTCGGGGTCGGAAAACCCATTCCTGGCGTCGCTGTCAAACGGCAACACCGGCTACGACGGTCAGGACCCAGAAGTGTCGGAACCGGCGGACCTGCTGGCGCTGCCGGACCAGACGAAGCAGATGCTGCTGATGGAGGAGCAGGACAGCAGGTACCTCCAGGAGAGAAGCCACGCGGTGGAGACGATCGAGTCGACGATCAACGAGGTCGGCGGGCTGTTCCAGCAGCTGGCCACGATGGTCCAGGAACAGGGTGAGGTGATCCAGCGGATCGACAACAACGTCGAGGACGTCAGCCTCAACATCTCCGGCGCCCATAGAGAGCTGCTCAAGTACTACAACAACATCAGCAGCAACCGGTGGCTGATGGTGAAGATCTTTGGCATCCTTCTGCTGTTCTTCATGTTGTGGGTGCTGGTGAGCTGAGTGTGAGCTACTGCCCCGCGAGTCCCCGCACGTCCCCATCTGCATGTATTAATCTACTAAGCTATGCTATCATTATAAATCTACTAAGCTATTACGTTATCCCACACCATGCTTGAAAACCATCCCTAAAAAACCAGCAGCCGTTTTTTTATTTTCCCGCACTCTAATTCGCGAAGAGAAATTTTTCCCCTTCAACTAACACAAAGAGAGGAGCCATGTTCAGCAGAGCCATCAAGCCATCGCTCGCGGCCGCCCGCGCCGTGCGGTTCAACTCGTCGGTCGCCGCCGTCGAGAACGCCGCCGCCGTGAACAAGATCACGAGCGCCACCACCACGGGCAAGCAGCTCACCTCCGGCGCCCCCGCAGAGCTCACCGCCGCCGACAACAGAGTCGTCAAGATCTACAAGGAGGCCAAGTACGCCACGCAGTCGTCGCACACGAACGGCGAGTTCTGGAAGCTGGAGTTCGACATCGTCGGCAAGGGCAACCGCTGGGAGAACGACATCATCGGTTACCAGTCGACGTCCGATTACATGCAGGCCACGAGACTCGACTTCAACAGCAAGGAGGACGCCATCCGCTTCGCCGAGGGCCAAGGCTGGAACTACTACGTCAAGGAGCCGAAGGTGAGACGCGAGAAGCCAAAGTCGTACTCGGACAACTTCCTCTGGGTCCCTGGCCAGCTCAAGTACATCTGGACGAAGTGAGCGGGGCTCTCCACTTCCGTACATACTACTATATTTATTTATTATATGATCGATTACAACACACAGCTTGGTAGGTTTCTTGTCGTATTCATATATACAGTGACACGCGGTGACTTTACAAACGGCACACAAGCACGCAGCTTCACAGCTTACATCGGCTGCGGCATCGAGGCCATCAGCTCCTGGACCTTCTTGCTGAGCAGAGGGTCGTCCTTGATCTTCTGCTGCATCTTGGAGGCCTCCATCAGCGAGATGGCCTGGGCTCTGTCGTCCGGCGAGCGCGCCAGCTGGCAGGCCTTGTCGAACTCGGCGCTGGCCTCGTCCACCATGGCCTGTCTCAGGTAAACCTGGCCCAGGTTCAGACGGGCAACCTCGGACTTCGGGTCCAGCTTGCAGGCCTGCTCGAGCAGCTTCACGGTCATCGGCATGTCCTCGCGGCGCTGGTAGACGCCAGCCTTGTTGATCAGAGGCAGAGCGCCAACGTTGAACGTTGGGTGGGCCTCCTGCAGACGGGCAGCAGTGTCAAACTGCTTGAGGGCACCGTCCAGGTCCTGTCTGTCGTTGAGCACCTCGCCGTAGTAGTTTGGCACCTCCGGCGAGGTTGGGAACTTCTGCTTGGCCTCCCTGAACAGCTCGTCGCACTTGTCGGTCTCACCCTGTCTGTAGGCGAGGCAGGCGAGCTGGATGTAGGCGTACAGGTTGTTAGGGTTCAGCTCCTTGGCCTTCTCGAAGTTCTTCTTCGCCTTGTCGAGGTCGCCGATCAGGTAGAAGATCTGGCCGTAGTGGTAGTAGATGTCAGGGTCGTTTGGAAGCAGCTTGATGGCGTTGTTGAACTCGGCCTCGGCGGAGGTGTAGTCACCTTGGTCGGCCTTGATCAGGCCAGAGATGACGTACGATCTAGGGCGTGGCGAGGCGGCGAGGGCCTTGTCGAGGTCCTGGGCGGCACCTTCGGAGTCGGTCTTGAGGAAGGCAAAGGCGCCGGCGTACTCGTAGGCGAGGGCAACGAGCTTAGGGTCGGCACCTTCGGTGGACTTGTCAAAGACGCTGACGGCCTTGAGCAGGTACTGGTCGGCCGTCTGGTAGGACTCCTCGGTGTCGAGGGACATCTCGGCGAGGGCCTGGACGAGGTACCGCTCGCCGCTACCTTCCTTGTAGTCGCTTGGGTTCATGTCGATGTCCTCGGAGGTGAATGCACCGAAGAACGACGACAGCGACGAGGCAGACGGCAGAGTCTTTGGCAGCTTGCTGTACTTCTCCTCGTACACCTTGCCGGTGTGCTTCTTGAGGATCCGCTCCAGCATCGCCTCCGTCGAGACGTTGCTGACGCCGCCGTAGATCGACAGCGCGGTCAGGTCATACATGGCGTCGCCGTACTTCTCCTCGTTCTCATACGCGCGAGCACGTCTGAGCAGGCACTTGGCGTAGTCTGGCTTGAGCTCGAGCGCCTTCGAGGTGTCGGCGATCGTGTTGTCGTTGTCGCCAAGCGCAGAGTAGCAGGCCGAACGGTTGCTATAGTAGACAGGGTCCTGCTTGCACAGCAGCGCGTCGCTGTAGTACTTGATGGCCGTCTCATACTCCTTCTTCTTGAAGTAGATGTTGCCCTTCTCCTTCAGGGCCGTGGCCCACTTGTTCTTGTCGTCCTCGTTCAGGCTGGCCACGGCTTCAGCGGTCACGTCTGGATCGCCGTTGGCCTTGACTGGGTACGGCACATCCTTTTCAGAGACGGCACCGTCAGCACCGGCATTCTCGGCGTCGGCGTCAGCAGATCCGGCCTTCTTGGCGGCCTTTTTGGCCTTCTTCTTCTTCTTCTTGTCGGCCTTCTTCTTCTCCTCCTTCGAGACGGTCTTGCCCTGCATGTTCATCGAGACCAACACTCCGATGAGGCCGGCCGTACTGACGGCGGCCACAATAGCAACAAGATACTTGTGCTTCGTCACAAAGCTCGAGGCAGCGTCCGACATTGTGAGGCAATCGTGGTCTACTTCGGTTAAGTGGCGTGTAAAATAATGAGGGGGGAAGAGAAAAGGGGGGGAGTGAAGAATCTCACAATAAATAACCACACTGAGCAAAGCTGGGGGGGGAGAGCCGAAGAAACTGGAGAAAAAATTTTCCACGCTAGACGATCCAGACGGTGGCAGTGGATGATGGCCACTATATGGGGTTGTAGTCGGGTCTAAGTCCGTCGAAGTCGATGGTTGTGTAGATTCAGACGATGTGAACTCAGTGGTATGGTTTGTGTATTGATACCTTCCTTGTTCATCGTGTTGTTTCCGAATGTATGCACTGGAGTGGTTGATCCGGGGTGTTCCACTGTGGCAGGGGGTTAACCGACTAGACCATTGTAATCTAAACATCGATATACCCTGTATTACTACCACATGTCATCACATACCGCCCGATAATGACTAAATCAATCTACCATCTATTTCCAGACTTTCCATTCTTTCGATACAATCCCTGTTTATTTCTCAAACCTCCGCAGAAGATATACATATATAGAGCGAATCCAAGGGATCTGCCACCAGCAGAGAATAAGATTACATAAGATTACAATCAGACCTCTTTCAACCAGACCTCTAACGATACTTCTTTACGGTCCAAAACATCCGTGTTATCCCACAAGAACCCACCCCAACAACTCCCCCCTCTCCCTCCCCTGATGCGGCTGAAGCAAGCAAGCTTTAATGCCCTCGAAAAATAAATACTTCAAAAATCCACTACTCATCAGAGCTTTCCTTCTTATGCTTGCACTCGCAAAACCAGCACTCCTAAGGCGAGTGGTGACAGCACCGATATCCATATCTGTAAGAAACGCCAGCAGCGGCCATGATGCTGGCTATCAGGTCCCCAAGCCGCCGTCCGGCCTCCCCATCTCCAAGATCCTCCAGAACTCCGTCGTTTTCCCGCTTTCAGTCAAGGAGTCCGTCGAGCACTACGCGCACCGCAATGAGCTCGACCGCATCCAGAGCGACCTCCTTTCGGTGCTCCCGTTCTACCCTGAGCCCAGCGCAACCCACAAGTCCGAGGTCGTCCACACCGTCGTCGAACCAGACACGGGAGAGTACATGAACGAGTTCCACGTCTCTCCAAAAGACCCTGCCAACGACTCCGGCAAGCACGTCGTCTTCGTCCACGGCTACGGCGCCGGCCTCGGCTTCTTCTATAAGAACCTGGAGGCCATCGCAAACGTTCGACCTGACTGGCACGTCCATGCGATCGACCTCCCCGGCTACGGCTGCTCCACCCGCGCAGACTTCCCCTGGGACACCGACTACGACGACTACCCCAAGATCGAGCAGTGGTTCACCAAGAGGCTCGCACACTGGTACGACTCGCACGGGCTCAACAAGGATAACACCGTGGTGGTGGCCCACTCGATGGGTGCCTACCTCTCGTGCATCCTCAACTTCGAGAGACCCGACCTGTTTAAGCACATGCTGATGGTGTCCCCCGCCGGAATCTACCATTCCAGAGCCGAGAAGATCCTCGACGCCACGCCAACCTGGTTCAAGAAACTCTGGGACCGTAACGTCTCGCCATTCGTGCTCGTCCGCAATACCGGCCCGCTCGGAAGCATGTTCGTCAGCGGCTGGACATCCCGCCGGTTCTCCAAGAACCCCGAGCTCCTGAGTCCGCTCGACCAGAAACTCCTCCACATGTACTCCTACGCAATCTTCAACGCCAAGGGTTCCGGCGAGTACATGCTCAACTACTTCCTTGCACCCGGTGGAGTGCCAAAACATCCGCTCTTAGACCGCATCCGGGACCTCGACTGCGATACGACCTGGCTCTACGGCAGCCACGACTGGATGGATAGACTCGGCGGCGACAAGGCCCACGAGATCCTCAAAAAGAAGGATCTTGACGCCGAGGTCATCGTCGTGCCCGATGCTGGTCACCACATCTACCTAGACAACTTTGACGAGTTCAACAAGCTGGCTGTCAGAGAGATGGACAAGCTATAGCTTTCAAGAACTTTACTATATCTACTAACACATACTGACAAAAAAAAACAATGCGTAAGTACAATGAGCGGTGATGAGTGGGTTATTGTAGGGTTATTGTAGGGTTATTGTAGGGTTGTTGTGGTTATCGATGCCGTTGTCGCTGCTGTTGCTGTTGCTGTAGTTGTTGCAGTGCGGATAGTATTAGGTCTCGGCGTAGAGCTCGTCGACGTACTCCTTACAAGAATCGAGAATCTTCTTTCTCTGCAACTTCTGGGCACTCGTGACGAATCCGTTCTCTGGGGTCCACTCACCGTCAAGGATAACAACGCCCTGCAGCATTTCGATCTTGGTGAGGCCGGCCTTCTTGCCGGTGGCGTTGAGCGACTTGGTGACAGCAGCACAGACGTCCTTGTTCGTGCAGTAGTCGGCGACGGTAACGTCGGCAGGGTTCTTGGCGAGGCCCATCTTGACGACAAAGTGCTTGAAGGTCGGCTCAACTGGGATAATGATACCCACGGGCAGGACCTTGCTCTCGTCAGCGTAGCAGCAGATGTTGAGCACGAGTGGGTTCGATCTGTAGATCGACTCGAGCTTCTCAAGGGCAATGTACTCACCGTTCTGGGTCTTGACGAGGTTCTTTCTTCTGTCGATCAGCTTCAGCGAGCCATTTGGCTCCCACTGGCCAATGTCACCGGTTGAGAACCAGCCTGCCTCGTACTTGAAGGCCTCCTTTGTCTCTTTGTCGTCCTTGTAGTACTCGGACATGACAGGGCCACCGTGGATGAGGATCTCACCCTGGTTGTTCTTGGCGTAGTAGCCGGCCTCGGCGACGTCGATGAGCTTGACAGTGACGGATCCAACGAGAGAGCCGGCAACACCGAATTCAAAGTGGTGTGCGTCCGTGATGCAGGTATTGGCGACAGTCTCGGTGAGGCCGTAACCGATCAGCATCGGGGCGATCGTGTAGGTGATGAAACGCTGGGTAGCGCCGGAGATTGGCGAGCCGCCGTTTAGCAGCAATCTGATATTGCCACCTGTGGCAGCCTTGATAGGTTTGAAGACAACTTTGTCGACGAGAGTGCCGACACCGGGAATGGAGTACTTCTCTGCGGCGACCTTGGAGTTGTAAGCGCCCCAAAAGAGCTTCTGCTTCCAGGCGGGCTGTGCCTCAATCTGGGCCATGATGCCCTTCTTGACGGCCTCCCAGACGGCGGCGACGCCGACCATGATGGTTGGCTGCAACTCACGCATGTCGCCTTTGCAATTGCGGCAGGAGTTGTCCATGAGGGTCTTGACGCCGGCGTAGCAGATTGGGGCACCCCAGAAGAAGCCGATCAGCTCAAAAGCGAGCTCGAAGATGTGGGCAAGCGGCAGGAAGGCAATGACCTTGTCCTTGTTGCTGACGACGTCGTGGCCAACGTTGCAGGAAATTCCTCCGACACCAGCGACAACGTTGCGGTGCGTGAGCACGACACCCTTTGGAGGGCCGGTCGAACCAGAGGTGTACATGATACAGGTGAGATCCTCTGGCTTTGGAGGGTACGGCTCGATGTCCTTGTTGGCGTCGCCTAGGGTGAGGAGCTCATCGAAGGAGATGATCTTGAGGTCTGGTCTGGCCTTGAGCAGCTTGTCGAAGGCGTCCTTGGAGGACTTGTAGATGCGGCCGTCGCCGCGCTTGTCGGCAGGGTCGATTGGCTCGCCGTGGATGATGTACTTGACGCTCTTGCAGGTGGTGAGGGGCTCCTCGAGCTTGGCGAGAAGGTCGTTGTCGGTGAAGATGGCGACACACTCGGTCTGCTGGATGGAGTGGGTCAGGCCCTTGATTCCGAGGGAGTCGTAGGCTGTGACGATGGGGATGGCCTGGGTCTGTGCGCCGAGGTACATGTCCATCCAGCGCTGCGAGGTGGCAGCGAAGATGAGCATGCGATCGGTGTCACCGGGCTGGATGCCCAGACTGCGCAGGCCACGGCCGATGGAGTGGATGGTGGTGTCGAGCTCGCCGTAGGTGACCCACTTGTACTCGCTCTTCTCGTAGTACATCCACTCCTTCTCGAGCTCCTGGACGACTCCGTTGACGAGCTTCTTGACCATCTTCTTCTCGTAGTGGACGTCGATGAGGTCACGGTAGCCCTGGGCGTGGGCGTCGAGGCCGTTCATCTTGAGAGCCTCCTTGAAGTACTCGTAGACGGTGGTGCACTTCCAGTTCACGGGACGCATGACTTTACGCCAAATTGCCCGGCACCCACAAGCTCTTCTACTGGACCCTGTGTGTTCTGC
>JADIOY010000275.1:0-11462 GCA_018344475.1 Xiuguozyma silvatica | reverse complement strand
GTGTTGTTATTCATGTCATAATAGCAGTTATGACCTCGAGGTAACTCTCCCTATAAAAAACAAGCCAGGCATCCTCCTCTCCACACTAAATCCTAAAGGGAGGGAAGGGAGGGAGTGAGAGAGAGAGATAGAGAGAGAGATAGAGGGGAGAAAAAACGTGCCTTCTCAGCTTCGGAGCTGCCTCAAATAGGTGCTAAATTCTCTATCTCGAATTTCTCTTCCCCACATATTGGTCTGCTGATCGTCCAATTGAGCCCGAAAGTTATCGATATGGACAGCAAGGACTTCGCCAAGCCGGCTTCCACAAACAACAGCCCAAAGAGGCACCCGGGAACCCGTGCGATGTCCACGACCTCGATCGGATCGATCGATTCGCTGCACGCTTTGAACTCCAATCCTACTCCGCCAAAGCATCTGTACCCGAGCGACGACGACACCGTGCCGCTCACTGCCGAGAGCCTCGAGCAGCACCGCAAGGCTGTAGCATCCATTGCCCCAATTCTTGAAGATTACTCACCGCAGCTGTCGAAATCCGAGATCGTGAGCCCGGCACAGGGCCCACAGGACCAGATATCTCGGACGTGCTCTAACATCTCGTCGCTGAGTATCAGCCACCCGAGAACGTCCCCCAGCGAGCTCCAGCAGCCGCCACGCTACGATGCCAACGGCTCTGCCATTGCCAGCTCGCCAACATCTGCTGAGGTGTCCCATGTTAGCAGCAGCGTCTCAATTACTCCGACTCCGAGCGGACCGGGCGCAGCGGGTCTTGTGGGCGGAAGCGGAAGCGGAAGCGGCGGCGGCGGTGGCGGCGCTGCCGCCTCTGGAAGCTCTGGCTCTCCAGTTGCCTTTCAACCTCTGCCGGCTTCTGCCATTACAGCTCCTTCTGGTGCTGGAACCACTATGAGCAGCGCCTCGAGCGCCAGGCAGGCAAAGAGCCGCTCGTTCTCTGCCTCTCTGCCAGCCAACCAGAGCCCAAAGAAGCCCAAGGTGGGCACCATTGGTATGTGTGCCATGGACTCTAAGGTCCTCAGCAAGCCGTGCCGCCAGATTCTGAACAGACTCATTGCCACCGGCGAGTTCGACACCGTCATCTTTGGTGACAAAGTGATCCTTGACGAGGCCATCGAGAACTGGCCAACCTGCGACTTTTTGATTTCGTTCTTCTCGAACGGCTTCCCACTGCAGAAGGCTATCGACTACGCCAATCTGCGCAAACCGTTCCTCCTGAACGACCTCGTCATGCAGAAAGCTCTCTGGGACAGACGCCTCTGCCTCCAGATCCTCAAAGCTGCCAACGTCCCAACTCCGTACCGTCTGGTCATCTCCAGAGACGGTGGCCCCGAATTGGACCCTGACCTGAAGGCCAAGTTGGAGGCTACTGGAGTCAACTGTGACCCAGTCACTGAGCCTGAGTGGAAGATGGTCGACGATGACACACTGATGGTCGACGGGCAGCTTATGCACAAGCCGTTTGTCGAGAAGCCCGTCGATGGCGAGAACCACAACATCTTCATCTACTACCCAAAGAAGAACGGTGGAGGAGGCCGTCGTCTTTTCCGCAAGATCGGCAACAAGTCCTCTGAGTTCGACCCTACTCTGAACTCGATCCGTACCGACGGCTCTTACATCTACGAGGAATTCATTGACACCGACAACTTCGAGGACGTCAAGGCCTACACCGTTGGCACCGACTACTGTCACGCCGAGACCCGTAAGTCGCCAGTCGTTGACGGCATCGTCAGGAGAAACAACAACGGCAAAGAGATCCGGTACGTCACCGAGCTCTCCAAGGAGGAAGAGCAGATGGCAAGCCGTGTCTGCAGCTACTTCCAGCAGACCATCTGTGGTTTCGACCTTCTCCGCACCAACGGCCAGTCGTACGTCATTGACGTCAACGGATTCTCCTTTGTCAAGGACAGCACGGCGTACTACGACAAGTCTGCCGAGATCCTCCGCCAGATGTTTATCGAAGCCAAGACGAAGAGTACCCTCGAGAGACCTGCCTACTCGATGCCAAAGCCGGAACGGAAGCAGAAGTGGGTCTTCAAAGGTTTCGTTGCCGTTATCAGACATGCCGACAGAACTCCAAAGCAGAAGTTCAAGTACTCCTTCCGTTCTCCTATCTTCCTGTCTCTGATGAAGGGATACAAGGAGGAAGTCGTCATCAGGGAGGTGAGGGACCTCAAGGTTGTTCTCCAGACTGTCCACGTTGCACAGGAGCAGCAGCTCGAGGACCCTAAAAAGCTTGACCAGCTCGCCACCGCGCTCGAGAAGAAGATGAACTTCCCGGGCACCAAGGTGCAGCTGAAACCATCCCTGAACGACGACGGCGAAGTTCAGAAGGTGCAGCTTATTTTGAAGTGGGGCGGTGAACCGACACACTCTGCGCGCTACCAGGCCACCGACTTGGGTGAGTCTACCAGACAGGATATCCAGCTGCTGAACCCTAAGGCCATGAACGACATTCAGGTGTACACTTCTTCCGAGAGACGTGTGATGGCTTCGTCGCAGCTGTTCTCGAAGTCCTTCCTGGACACCGAGACCCTTCCAGACGATTTCCTGCACGTGCGTAAAGACCTGCTCGACGACTCGAACGCTGCCAAGGACCTGATGGACAAGGTCAAGAAGAAGCTGAAGCCGCTTCTCAGAGAGGGCGCCGAGGCACCACCGCAGTTCGCCTGGCCTCCAAAGATGCCGGAGCCATATGAGGTCATCAAGCGTGTCGTTGAACTGATGACCTACCACAAGAAGATCATGGACAAGGCCTTTGAGACTAAAGACGTCGACACCTTCCAGAAGGTCTGGTGTACCGGGGAGGATCCGTTCCTGTTCAAGGAGAGATGGGACAAGCTGTTCCAGGAGTTTGTTTCTGTTGACAAGGTTCATCCTTCGAAGATCAGCGAGTTGTATGACACGATGAAGTACGACGCCTTGCATAACCGCGAGTTCTTGCAGAAGGTGTTTGAAGCAAGCGATGACTCTGCGGAGCGGGTTGAGCTCTCCAAGTCTCTCGTGAAGCAGTACCCTATCAATGTGCTTGCTGCCAACGGGTTCAAAGTGCAAGACGCTGATCCAAAGCAGAACCCTGCCGGATCGATTGGATGGGTGCTGTCGCCAACGAAGCAGCCAACGTCAAGAGAGGATGTCAACTCTCCGTTCGATGCTGTCCAGTTCGAGCCACTGAGAGAGCTGTACAAGCTTTCGAAGGTGCTCTTTGACTTCATCTGCCCTCAGGAGTACGGCATCACCGACGAGGAGAAGCTCGACATCGGCCTGCTGACGTCGCTCCCACTGGCTCGCCAGATCGTGCGGGATATCAGCCACATTACCGAGACGGACGTTGCAGCGACTAGAGTCTACTTCACGAAGGAGTCCCACATCTACACTCTACTGAACGTTATCTACGAGTCGAATCTGCCGATGGAGATCGAGCGGAACGCTCTGCCGGAGCTGGACTACCTGTCCCAGATTGTGTTTGAGCTGTACGAGTCGGAGTCTGAGGACGGCAAGGCCAAGAAGCACTCGATCCGACTGTCGCTGTCGCCAGGCTGCCACACACAGGACCCACTGGACGTGCAGCTCGACGACCGGCACTACATCTCGTGCATCCGCAGAATCAACCTGACGAGACACCTGGACACGGACCTGGTGTCGCAGAAGTTCAAGCGCCGGTTCAAGAGAGTTTCTCTGCCAAAGAAGTTTACTCCGGTGAACATCACGAGTCCGCTTGTGGAGGCGAAGCCGTAGTTAGTCAGAGTGGGTTATAGAAGGTCGTAATTGGGCCATTTGATTATAAATAATATGAATTCAGATTGGAAGCTGGTGGGAGAGTGGTGGTGGTTGTGGCTGGCTCTTTTTCTTTTTTTTGTTAAAAGTGTGGGACTTTGTCTAGACGATGGCATCGAGGGAGTTGAACAGGACGCTGATGGACTCACCGAAGTGGTCCCTTCTGATACATTCGGCGAAGATAGGGGAGACGTCGATGACGGTAAGCTTCTTGCACTTCTGGATGAGCTCGTCGGCGATTGGGTAGGTGTTTGTCACGATGATGCCGTCGATGTAAGGGCAGCTGTCGAGTCTCTCGAGGCAGTCTCCGGAGAAGATACCGTGGGTGGCGACGATGTAGCACTCCTTGGCACCGCAGTTCTTTCTGAGGTGCTCGGCGGCGGCAATGAAGGCGGCGTGCTTGTCGATCATGTCGTCGACGATGATGGCGGGGCGGTCCTGGACGTTACCGACGAGGGTGATCACCTTCTCCTGGGCGTTGAACTCTGGCTCATCCTCGTCGTCGGAGTTGTTGTTGTCGTAGTTGTAGTCGGACTCCTTGTGCTCAAGGGTAGGTCTGACGGACTTGGCGGCAACGGCAGCGGCACCGGAGGAGAGGGCAGCCGAGGTGGCCTTCTTTGCTGCGGCGGAACCGCCGTCGGCGGTGTCGGCGGCGTCGGCGGCGGCAGCACCATCGTCGATGACGTGGCCCTCGACGATTCTGGCGGTCTGAACGTCTGTGGAGTAGGTGATGTCCTCGGTACCGGTCTCGTCCTCGTTCTCGGTAGCAACGACGGAGCGGCGTGGGGCGAGGGACTCCTTGGTTCTCTCTCTGTCGGTGTGGATCATGGCGAAGTCGATCTTGAGCTGGTCGGCGAGCGAGGTGACGCGCTTGGCTCCGCCAGGGTTCTTCGAAACGACGACGGAGTTCTCGTAGTTTGGAATGTTGTGGCGGATCCACTTGGCGAGGGTTGGGCCGGCATACAAGTTGTCAACGGGCTTGGAGAAGAAGCCCTGCATCTGGGAAGCGTGGAGGTCCATCGAGACGACGTGGTCTGCGCCGGCCATGATGAGCTGGTTGGCGAGCATTCTGGCGGTGATGGCGCCTCTGTGCTTCTTCATCTTGGACTGCTTGGCATAGGGGAAGCTAGGAATGACGGCTGTGATCTTGGCAGCCGAGCCGCCTTTGCATGCGCTGATAAGAATGAGCAGCTCCATGATGTGGTCGTTTGTTTCCGGGGAACCGGACTGGATGATGTAGACGTCCTCGTCTCTGACAGAGACGCCGATCTGGACGGCCGTCTCGCCGTTCGAGAACTTCTTGAGCGAGACTGGAGACGGCTCGACGCCGAGACGCTCACAGACCTGGCGGCCGAGCTTTGGGTGGGAGGAGCCCACGAAGATTTCGCACTTTCTCATGAGATCTTCTGGTTGTGGCTGAAGCGGGTTTGCAGAAGTTGGAGTGTTTGCTTCTGCGGGTGGGTCTAGCTTGGAATTGGTCAATATGGTGGCCGGTACTTGTACCAGGAGACTGCAAGTAGGTAATCCCTTGAGTGCCAAATTAATTTTTTTATAAAATTTTTTAGAGGGCATTTCCCCGGGGCTAGGTAAAACTTGGGGGGTGGGTCCGCGGGGAGCCGTAGGCAGCTAGTAAGGCAGCTAGTAAAGCAGCCGGTATACGCAGGAGGAATTGGGCAGGGATACGTCGGGGTAGGAGTGAGAAAATAGATTAAGGGGAGGAGAGGATTACAGAAGGGTTAAAATATCGGTGTAGGCCTGTATTAATACAGTAAATAGTTCCGGTTGGAGCACCTAGCGAGCTGTCAGGGTGCTCCAGCGCAGCGCTTGCACCTGCCGGAAGGGATGAAACGAAACGAACAGCGATGGCGCGTACAATGACGGAGTCTCTTCAACTTAGTCAATCTTCTCCTTGACGGCCTCCTTGACGGCCTCCTTGGCCTCCTTGACAGCCTCCTTGGCATCCTTGGCACCCTCGGCAGCGTCCTTGGCACTCTCCTTGGCGCCCTCGGCGGCCTCCTTGACCTCCTCCTTGGCAACGTCCTTGGCGGCAGCGGCACCCTCCTTGGCGGCAGCGGCGTCCTCCTTGACGGCCTCGACGGCGCCCTCGACGGCCTCCTTGACGGCCTCCTTGACAGCGTCAGCCTCGCCGGCGATCTCTGCGTTCGTGATGTCCTTGTCCAGCGCCTCGGCCTCGGCTGGCGAGGCCCCCAGCTGGTCCTTCATCCACTGGGGCAGGTTCTCAAAGCGGTCTGGCATGTTCGTGAAGCCGTCCGACTTGTGGTAGAAGAAGGCCGACGAGAATCCGATCAGCACGACGAACAGCCCCAGCAGGGCGACTCTTCCAAATCTCTTGTTGAACATGGCTACGGCAAACAGGGGTGGGTCAAGAGAGGGTTGTACAGAAGGGGCAAATTGGCGGGTGACGAAACAATTTGGGAAGGCGGTGCCGCGGCGCTCTGAAAGCGAGAGTAGCGGAAAAAAAGCCGCTAAATCTCGGGGGTAATCATTATCTGGAGGGACGTATGGCCGGTTACCGGTACACCTCAGGAGATCTCCACGTAGCTTCTCAGTTGCCCAACTTCAACTTCCAGGCCAGCTCCCAGCTTCCAGGCCAGCTCCCAGCTCCCAGGCCAGCTCCCAACTTCCAGGCCAGCTCCCAACTTCCAGCCCAACTTTCCCAGCTTTACTGCATGAATTCAGATAAGAACTCCGCGACTCAGAGTTTGCAGTGGCAGTTTAGTGGGAAAAAAAAGCACCCGCGGCATATCCACTTATCGGCCCACACGCTCTTTTCTAACATGCCTCCCAAGTCCAAGGCCTTTAACTACACCACGTCCGAGCGGCGTGCGTCGACGACGATCGTCGGCTCGCTCACCCGCTCCGGCCTCTTCGTTCCCCAGGACTTCATCAACCAGGACCCGGACGGCGTCACCCAGACCCTCTCAGAGGTTGCCGGTGAGGACATGAACGACGAAGACGACGAAGACGACGACAACGAGACCACGCCTCTCTACGACGAGGAGGCTGCACGGCCCGACGAGAACCCGGGCTTCGGCGCCAACCGCAGCTCGGTCGGCTCGGCCCTCGGCAGCCCGCTCTCCAGAATAGCGTCCCGCCGGGCCTCGACGCAGATCATCTCCGACGAGGCCAAGCTGATGGAGCTCAACCGCGTGCCGACCCGCCACGGCTCGGCCGTGTCTGTCGACGAGCAGCCGACCGAGGAAGATATCCAGATGTCCTGGGACGACGCCGTCAAAGCCGGCAAAATCGCCACGACCCCATCGTTCGAGCTCAAGTGCCTTGCCCAGTCCTCTGTCCCGCTCGTGCTCACTTTCCTCCTCCAGAGTTCGTTCCCGGTCTGCTCCGTCTTTGCCGTCGGCCACCTCTCCTCGGAGGCCCTCGCCGGCGTCACCCTCGGTATGATGAGTTGCAACATGACCGCAATCGCCGTCATTGCCGGCCTCGCCTCCTCGCTCGACACTTTCCTGCCCCAGGCATACGGCGCTCGCAAGTACCACCTCGTCGGCCTTATCTTCCAGCGCTGCGCCGCCCTCATCTTCTGCATCATGGTCGTCATCTGCATCCTCTGGTGGCTCTACTCCTACAGAATCCTCCTCATGATCCTCCCGGACAAGAAGAGCGCCAACTACGCCTCCGTCTACCTCAAGATCACCTCCTTCGGTATCCCCGGCTACATCCTCTTTGAGACCGGAAAGAGATTCCTCCAGGCCCAGGGCATCTTTGACGCCTCCACCTACGTCCTCATCGTCTGCGCCCCGCTCAACGCCATCATGAACTACACCTTCGTCTGGAAGCTCGGCTTCGGCTACGAGGGCGCCCCATTGGCCGTCTCGATCAACTACACCCTGATGGCCCTCGGACTCTTCCTCTACACCGTCACCACCAAAAACCCAATCAACCCACTCCGCTGCTGGAACGGGTTCAAGCCAAAACGGATCTTCCGTAACTGGGGCGAGCTCCTCAAGCTCAGCATCCCGAACCTCATCATGATCGTCTCCGAGTTCCTCTCCTTCGAGGTCCTCACATTAATGGCCAGCTATCTCGGTACCTCCTCGCTCGCTGCCCAGTCCGTCATCTCCACCATGGCCAGTCTCACCTACCAGGTCCCATACGGTGTCTCTATCGCTGCCTCGACGCGTCTGGCAAACTTCCTTGGCGCAGAGCTGCCAAAGGCTGCATACACCACCGCCCAGATGGTCTTTGTGCTCACCATCGCTGTCTGCGTCTTGGACAGCAGTTTCCTCTACTTCGGCCGCTACATAATCGCCAACTGGTTCACTGACGACCCAGCCGTTATTGCCATCGTTGTCCACGTCATGCCGCTCGTTGCCTTCATCCAGATCTTCGACGCTATCAACGCCACCTCCGCCGGATGCCTGAGAGGCCAGGGTCTGCAGAAGATCGGTGGATACTGCAATTTCATCGGCTACTACATCATCGGAATCCCTCTGGGCGCCTTGCTCGCATTCAAGTACCCTACGGGCCACCCTCTTGGACTTTTGGGTGAGTGGATCGGTGTCGGCCTCGCCCTCTCCTTGATCGGCTGCGTCCAGACCTACTGCGTTCTGCACGCCGACTTTAACAAGCTCGTTGCCGAGGCCGTCCGTCGCAGTAACACTGACTAAATTATCTACTATATTTTTGCTTAGCAAATAGAGACTCTCTGCTTATTCCCCGCCGTTGTCGGCCTTCGGCTTGATGGTCAACGCAGCGATCTTGGCCTCTATGTTGGCCAACCGCACAGCGTCCTCCACAACCTTGTCAAACTCCCCCTTGCCATCTCTCAATGGCTTTGGAGGGAGGCCAAACATCGACAATGGGTCTTTCACGACGGGCACCTCGTCAGTTTCTTCTTGAAGTTCCTGCTTGGCGTTTTGCTCCTTTGGCTTCTTCTCCTTCCGATGCTTCTCCTTCCGGTTCTCCGCAGTGGTTTCGCTCTTTTCAGCCGACGTCGACTTCTCAGAAGTCTCGGCTGCAGCCGGCTTCTTCTTCTTTGTCTCCTTCTTCGGGGTCCTGTCAATCAGGTGTGCGTCTGTGCCCTCGATCTCAACAACCTTGCTGGCAAGTCCAATTCTATGGTCCCAGTAGTCTGGGCCAAATCTCATGTTTTGGCTGGTGCTAACATAGTTAGCTCTCTTCACATCGAGCATTCCGGTACTCAGACCCTTTCCCAGACGCTCAGAAATTTGTAGATACTCGTCGATCAAGTCAACAAGTTCTATATTCCTGCTCTGTTCGTCAGTAAGTTTGATATCGGCAGTATAGCCGGCGAGAACGTCGAGATCATGCATACCAGAAAGTGCTTAAAATCAGACACCTCACAATTTCGAGCGTCGTTGGTAGTAGATATTTTTCAGATCTCGGACTGTATTAAAGTTGCGTAGTGTACAAGAAGTATTAGATGATCGAACTTCCAAAAAAATTGAAATTGCGCATTGGAAGGGGCGGACGAGTGGCAGCAGAGGTAGGTACCAGCCCTAAGTCATAACCATCGACTCGAATGCCTGGTCGAGGTCATCTCCGTCGAGAAGGTTTCCGTTTTCGAGTCCCAGGTCGCCGAAGAAGTCTGTCACTGGCATCAACGAAGCGCGCTTGGCAGCATTCAGGTTAGGAGTGGCCTTGACAGAGACGAGAGATCCCGTGTGGCTGTGTCCTGGAGTGAATGTAACCTTGGTGGCGACCTGCTCAGTAGCATCGGCCTCCTCGAGAGCATCGACCACCTCAGCATCCTCCTCGGCCTCCTCCTCCTCATCCTCCTCGGCCTCGGCTGGAACGCTCGGAACAGAGCTCATGTTCAAGGCGAACTTGTGCAGACGAATGTCGTCCTCGTCTTCGCTGTCACTGGCGCCGGCTTCTTCCTCGTCGAGCGCATCGTCGCCGGCAGGGTAGAGTTCGGCCACAGTTGGCTGACCCTCAGCCTGCTTTCTCTTCATGTAGTTGAGTTTTTCCTCGGCAGAGAATCCTTGCAGCAGAGCGAATCCGTCCAGGGTGCGTGGAGGCTCGGTCGACGAATAGCTGAATTGGCTGCCGCTCATGAGCGACATGCGGCTCTGCGAAGTAGGAGTGGCGATGCTCGTAGTATTGGTGCTATTTGTGCCTGTGCTGAATCTGGCGGCATTGCTGGCATGCAGTCCTTCGTCCTCCTGCGGGATTGGCGCCAGAATGGTGCTGTCCTTCTTCGAGTAGAGGTACTCTGGGCCGTTGCCGACGGGGCGGCAGATGAAGCCGCTCTTGCGCTTCGTTGGTGTCTCTCTAGTTGGAGAGGACGTCACGGACGTCGAGGCCGTGAAAACCGAGCTCGATCTGCTGACAGCGCCAGCACCGGAGGCCGAGAACGTCGTCGATGCATTGCTCTGGGTTCTAGAATGCCGCTTATTCATAGAGACGGGGCTGCCAGGGGAGGCGAGGTTGACAGGGGCCGCGGTAGTTCTGAAGGACGAGTAAGCCGAGATCGACTTGCCGTTAGGCTGCTCGATGCAGCTGACTCTCTTGGAGGCGGTTTCTTTGGTGTCGACAGCAGTTCCGGAGTCCATTCCGGTGCTCTTAGCCACCTGGGCAAGGAAATCTGGGGCAACGTGCTGGAAGCATTCATCGAGGCCGAAGCTCGACTCGGCATCCATGTGAGCGATGTGGTCAAAGCCGTATGGAGTGCTGATCATGAGCTCCGGCGACTTCTTTGGGGAATCGGTCAGATCAAGCTTGTGGAACAGGCCGCCGACGGCCTTCTTCGATCTCTTGAGAATTCTGTTCTTTGATCTGATGCCGGCAGCGGAACGGCGGGTCTCCTCGATCCACAGGCTCTCCAACTTGGGTGACTGGTTCATCTTCTGCAAAACTGAATGGTACTTTTCAACTGTTAACGGGTCTAACGGGGGAAGAATCTGAAGGAATATCCGTATATATATATAAATCTATTAAGGGGTAACGGTAGTGGCGCCGCAGGGGCGGCAATTGTCGCCAAAGGTGCAGGCGGGAAAGGGGGGTGCCCCGCCAAAAAAAAAACCTCCAACGCGTCGTCAACGCAAGTAATTAAACCAGATCGGGTAATAATGCACAGGGCCAGGGGTGAAAAAAAAAAAAGCTCGGCCAGCGCACGGCCCCTTTCGGGCAGTGAATGAGATGACTGGTCGGCAGGCAGGGAGGTGACTGGGCACCTGCTGGGCAACTGATGAGGCAGAGAGGGGCCTGCCCTCTTTAAGTGGATGGTTGATTCGTGGGGTCTCTAGCAACCGCTCCTCGGTAACTCCTCTGATGACAAACACCTGGTAGAGCTTCAAGATCCCGCGGATCGCCGGATCTTGGCAGGAGACCCCCTATAATTATCTGTTTTCTTGCCCCTGCCGACCCCTGTACCGTAAATCTAAATATAGGATGGGGACGCAATAGGTTCCAACGTACAATATGGATCAGAGACGTATGATGATTGCAGACCGTAAGGCGGGGACCAACGGCGGCCGGCAGTGCTCAGCACTGATGCGCCGGGGGCCCGGAATCGTTCCATTCATGCCTTCACAGGATCGGCCTGGCCAAGTCACTCGTTTCTGAACTCGCCGATCGCTTTGCTCTCAGTTCGCTGTCTGCTCGAGCTCCTAATTCCGCGGATCGTTCTTGATCTTTCGGTCCCATCTTTTGGAGGGAAGCCAACTTAGTTGTTC
>JADIOY010000274.1:0-11486 GCA_018344475.1 Xiuguozyma silvatica | reverse complement strand
TCTGCCCTCTATTTTTTTACCTTTTCCCCGTACCGTTTTTCCAGAATTCTCCATCTGATTGATTCCCCCAGCTTTTCGCCGCCCCCCACCCCATCCATATAAAGCCAGAAAGAGAGCCTCGAAAATTTTTCAGGGGGAAGCATAGGAAAAGCTACATAGGTTAGAGCTTAACAGCATGTTTTCTAGAGTCCGTCCACAGTTGCAGCAGGGTGCCACTCGCCTTGCCCGGTTCTACTCCCACAAGGAGCTCAAGTTCGGCGTCGAGGGCCGTGCCGCCCTCTTGAAGGGTGTCGACACCCTCGCCAAGGCCGTCTCGGTTACGCTTGGCCCAAAGGGTAGAAACGTCATCATTGAGCAGTTCGGCGCTCCAAAGATCACCAAGGACGGTGTCACGGTTGCCCGTGCCATCAACCTGAAGGACCACTTCGAGAACATGGGTGCCAAGCTTCTCCAGGACGTTGCCGCCAAGACCAACGAGTCTGCCGGTGACGGTACCACCTCTGCCACCGTCCTCGGCAGAGCCATCTTCTCCGAGTCGGTCAAGAACGTCGCCGCCGGCTGCAACCCAATGGACCTCAGAAAGGGTTCGCAGGCTGCCGTCAACGCCGTCATCAAGTTCCTCGAGTCGAACAAGAAGGAGGTGACCACCTCCTCCGAGATCGCCCAGGTTGCCACCATCTCCGCCAACGGCGACAAGCACATCGGTGACTTGCTCGCCTCGGCCATGGAGAAGGTCGGCAAGGAGGGTGTCATCACCGTCAAGGAGGGCAAGACCCTCGAGGACGAGCTCGAGGTCACCGAGGGTATGAGATTCGACAGAGGCTACATCTCGCCTTACTTCATCACCGACGCCAAGTCCGGCAAGGTTGAGTTCGAGAACCCACTGATCCTCCTCTCCGAGAAGAAGATCTCCCAGATCCAGGACATCATCCCAGCTCTCGAGATCTCCAACAAGATGAGAAGACCTCTGGTCGTCATCGCCGAGGACATCGACGGCGAGGCCCTCGCCGCCTGCATCCTCAACAAGCTGAGAGGCCAGGTCCAGGTTTCCTGCGTCAAGGCCCCAGGCTTCGGCGACAACAGAAAGAACACCCTTGGCGACATCGCCATCCTCACCGGTGGCCAGGTCTTCACTGAGGAGCTCGACATCAAGCCTGAGAACGCCACCCCGGAGCAGTTCGGCTCGTGCGGCTCGATCACCATCACCAAGGAGGACACCGTCATTTTGAACGGCTCCGGTGTCAAGGACACCATCGCTTCGAGATGCGAGCAGATCAGAGGCGTCATCGACGACCCAGCCACCACCGACTACGAGAAGGAGAAGCTCCAAGAGAGACTCGCCAAGCTCTCTGGCGGTGTCGCCGTCGTCAAGGTCGGTGGCTCCTCGGAGGTCGAGGTCGGCGAGAAGAAGGACAGATTCGACGATGCCCTCTGCGCCACCAGAGCCGCCGTCCAGGAGGGAATCCTTCCAGGCGGAGGTACTGCCCTCGTAAAGGCTTCGAAGATCCTGGACGACGTTCCAACCGAGAACTTCGACCAGAAGCTTGGTGTCCAGATCGTCAAGTCTGCCATCACCAAGCCAGCCAAGACCATCATCGAGAACGCCGGTGAGGAGGGTGCCGTCATCGTCGGCAAGATCAGAGACGAGTACGGCGCTGACTTCAACCGCGGCTACGACTCCAGAAAGGGCGAGTTCACCGACATGCTCAAGGCCGGTATCATCGACCCTCTCAAGGTCGTCAAGAACGGTCTCCAGGACGCCTCTGGCGTCGCCTCGCTGCTGGCCACTACTGAGTGCGCCATCACCGACGCTCCAGAGCCAAAGGCCCCAGCCCCAGCTGGCGGTCCTGGCATGGGCGGCATGGGCGGCATGGGCGGCATGGGCTTCTAAGTGCAACCCTTAAGTCTGCCTGTAGCCTCTACTGCTCTCACTCCCTGTCTACAACAAAAACAACCCCCTGTTTATAGTGAATTGACGAATCTTCAAGAGTAACATGTAGGTCCTACCTGGGTCGGATGCTCTGGGTTTTTTCATTTCTAGATAGTCAGAGCCATATATTTCTTACCCCCTTATCTATCTTAGGGTCACTCCCTCTTCAGGCCAATTGATGCGTACCTACGCCTCTTTCTGGATCTTCGGTCTCGTTAATAACGTCCTCTATGTCGTCATACTGAGCGCCGCCGTTGACCTCGTCGGCCCGCTCACCCCAAAGGCCGTCGTCCTCATGGCCGACGTGCTCCCCTCCTTCTTATGTAAGCTAACTGCACCATTCTACATCCACCTGGTGCCCTACGCGGCCCGGATCTGGATCCTCATGGCACTGAGTGTCGTTGGAATGCTCCTCGTGTCGTTGAATGCCGCTGTAGGACGGATCCTATTTGGAATCGTGCTGGCATCGGCCTCCTCGGGCCTTGGAGAGGTCACTTTCTTGCAGCTTACGCACTACTTTGGAGAGGGCTCGCTCAACGGCTGGGCCTCTGGAACGGGCGGTGCCGGGCTTATCGGATCGTTCGTGTTCATGCTGATGACAACGATCCTTGGAATCTCCGTGAGCACCTCGTTGCTGGTCTTCTCGGTTGTTCCGTTCACGTTCTTGCTGTGCTACTTCAAGCTCTTGCCGAACAGGCCGGTCGACAAGACCAGCGCCGAGATGGACGTCCCGCACGACTTGGAGACGATGGCACACGACTTGGACTCGAGCTACGAACCATTAGTCTCGACCCTGTCGACAGAGACCGCCACTGGCGCCACCACGTTCAAGGCATTCTCGAGGCACGTCTTCACCACTCTGCGCCGCATCAGACCCTTCGTCCAGCCGTATATGGTCCCGCTGTTCACGGTCTACATGGCAGAGTACATCATCAACCAAGGCATCTCACCAACACTCCTTTTCCCGCTAGACGAGATGCCATTCGCTCATTTCAGAGACGCCTACGTCACCTACGGCACGCTCTACCAGCTCGGTGTGTTCATCTCGCGGTCCTCCGGTCCGTTCTTCCAGCTCGACCACCTCTACCTTCCCTCCATTCTACAGATGGTCAACCTCGCAGCGTGCATTCTGCAGTCGCTGTTTGTGTGGATGCCCAACATCTACATCGTCATGGCCCTCGTCTTCTACGAAGGCCTCCTTGGAGGCCTCTCTTACATCAACACGTTCCGTCTGGTCACGGAGCGGACGCCACTTCCAGAAAGAGAGTTCGCCATGGGCTGTGTTGGCATCAGTGACAGCGCGGGTATCGTCATCGCCGCAAGCATCTCGATGTTCCTTGAACCGGCGCTCTGCAAGTACCAAGTTCACGACGGCAGGGAATACTGTACACTTAAATGATATTATTACGTTCACTTTTAAACACTTCGTTCTAGCTAGGCCCTCGCCCCGCTAGGAACAGACTGTTCGTAGATCATGCACTTCTCTCTAGTCTGCTGCATCAAGTTTTCGATGATCTTTTGGTTCGTGTCGTTCGTTTGCACTCCGTACAGGATAGTGAAACACTGAAGGAGCCCCACGTTCAGCGTGTAACTCTCCTCGGACGGCTCAATGATGTTGCGCGGTGTTGTACCGGCCTCGTGGCTCCTTTCCTTCTGTGCCTCAATCTGCCGGTTCATCTCGTACAGTGGAATCACGATGTTGTCTCTGAACGAGACGAGCACTATATCTGCCACGGGCAGCTTGACGGATCTCACGTCTGCAGCAGACCCTGACGGTACGTGCGACTCGAGCGGCAAGAAGACCCCTTGGAGGTAGAAGTAGACGTCATCGTAGAACATATCCCACATCAGCGAACAGGAGCGCTCAAAGTTCGAGTCCGTGGACACCAGGGCCGTCCTGGAGTTCAGAGTTAGACGCTGTTTCTGCCGGCCGAGCTTGACCATATTCTCAGAGTTGTCGTAGTAGAGCAACGAGACCATTGCATTCATTCCCGACTTGAGGAACTCGTGGATCTCGTCGACTTCTTTGGACTGTCCAGGGAACATCGGCGAGATCGAAGGTGTCAGTGCAGTTGGGGTTGGCGATGCCACACCAATTGGCGAGCTGAGCGCAGAGTATGGTGACGATGAGAATGTTGGTGCCGGCTGCGATAGCGGCGTATAGACTGTTGTAGTCGGAGACTCTGGCACGGCAGAGTACGTGTTGTATATCTGTGACGTCTTCATGTTGGCCGTCAGTTTAGTGTGAAGGAGCACCAGCTTGTTGATCTCCTCCATCGGTGCCTTGAGCCGGCCGCCTTGGAAGATCGGGCTCACGAGCGAGCAGAAGATCGACCATGCCTCATCAGCAATGGCCTCTTTATCGACCGTGATAGCTGCCGAGTCGCCCTTCTCGTTGCTCACGTGCTCCAATTCCTCGATCATCGATTGCAGGTCGTTGGCACTGAGAGCCGTGCTGTTGCTCGATGGATGGAACGAGTACCGGGACTCAATGCCTGTCTGCGTCAGACGCGAGTTCGAGCTCGACGACGACTTCACTGTGTCCTTCCGGCTCCTGATCGGGAAGTGGTGCCGAGAACGCCACGAACCTTTACCTCCGCTCGCCATGCTGTTCAAACTGCTGTTGCTTCTGCGGCTCCTTAAAATGTTGGCCGACGATGACGCCGTCGACGACGACAACGACACGCCGGTACCGGTATCGGGAGTTTCGCCCGTCGATGCAAGCGTTGGGCTCGTACTGTTGTTGTACGCCGCCACGGTGCTCATCGCCAGCCGCTCAGGAACGGCAGAAACTGTACCGTAGCCGGCAATACGTTCGACCTCTTTCGAAGTGCGCGCTAGTGGGGATCTGTTGTCTCTATTGGCTGGCAATAGTGATGTTTGCAACGTCAGATCAGGCGCCAACAGCCCTTCCTCTCCTGTCGTGCTGAGCGTGCTTGTTGTAGTGTTGGCGCCAGTGCTGCCTGCAGACAGACCGCTGGCGCCCGAATGCTGAGAGTTCGACTCCGACGGCCGACGCCGCCGCAGCTGCTGTTGATGCTGCTGCTTTCGCTGCTGCTGCTTCTGCATCTGTTTCTGGAACAGTTTGCCCAGGCGGCCCGCATTGGCTGCCATCGAGGACTGCGAGGAGCTCTTATGGAGGGACGGGTTTGAGAGCGGTGCAGCCGCTGCAGCCGCCTCGTTCGCGGCGTTGTCGTACTCATCGTTGTTGTTATTGTTGTTGCTGCTGCTCGTGTTTGTACGCACATTGTTGAACTCGACGTTGCTGGCATTCGTCGTCAGGGACGAGTTCTGGTCGAAGGATGACGTTGTTGTGTTGCCTCTAGGAGGCAGCTTGGGAGGCACCCTGAGCATCAGAGTGGAGCCGCTGTTGTCCGCGTCCGTCGATGTATCAACGAGCAACGAGTCTGACGACGAATTGGGCACCAGGACGGTCGGCTGCCAGTCCTCGTTGACCGAATACAGTTCGTGGCTGTACGTAGTTGACTGGTCATCTCCATAGTAACTATAGTCATTTCCAGGCCCACCAATGGCGCCGGAACTCGTCTGTCGCGGCCGGTGGAACAGATCGGAGACCCTCCTAATGCTACCAAGCCGCTTCTGACGTCCTGTACTGCCCTGGCCGCCTCCCACGTTCTCTGCCGAGGAGTCTCTGTGAAACATTGCCACCGGGAAGGGAAGAGATGGGTTGGGTAAAGAAGGGCTGAATTTGGAAGTCCCTCCAAAATTCCTGAGGGACTGGTTTTTTTTTTTTTGAAGGAGGCCTATTTGTTTACTACCTCTTTTGCCATGTCGACATCTTCTGCCACGGACGACTGCGGCAGCGGTGGCGGCTTCGGCGGCAACAATACTGGCCGCCGAATGTCGACGGTGTCGATGCGGAACAACGGGCTCGTTCCAGACGACCTCAGCAGGAAATCTGGCCCCACTTCGGGACTCACCTTAGACAATGACGATGAGGACAATGATGATGATGATGGTGATGTGGACGCCGTTGGAACGCCCAGTCTCACCGTGTACGACGACCTCGGAGGTATGGAGAGCATAGACGATGCTTTTGGAAACAGTGCAAACAGCGAGGCGCTCAGCCAGGTGCTGAGCCCGCTCATTAACGACCGCGAGTCGTCTTACAGCATCAGAGGCAGTGTCAGCGGAGCACCGTCCATCTTCAGCGACGACGGCACCACGTCGATGCTGCTGGGACATACGTACTCTCGGCTGGCCTCTGTGACCTCGATGAAGGAGATGCAGATGGCACAGCGGCCGATGGCCAACTACGGTTTCCAGATAGAGAAGGCAGACAACGAGTCCAATACTGACCTGTTCTTCCAACGACGGAAGCACTACTTTATCCTGTCTGCCGCGGGAAAGCCGATCTACTCGATGCATGGATCGGACGATATCATGACTGTGTACAGCGGCGTCATCCAGACGATCGTCTCGTTCTTCCAGTTCGGCCCAGACGGCCAGTCCGAGCGGCTCCGATCGGTCGTTGCTGGTACCCCGGACGGCCGGCAGGTGAAGCTGATGTTCCTGAACAAGTCGCCGATCATCCTGATGGCGTGCTCCGTCTTGGGAGAGAGCGACGTCCAGCTCGTGCAGCAGCTCGATTTTTTGTTTAATTTCCTCGTGGCGACGCTCAGCAAGCCGCACATCGAGAAGGTCTTCCAGCGGAGAGACAACTTTGACCTGCGCCAGTTGCTTGGCAAGACAGACATCGCTTGTTTGGATGCCATCTGCGATGCCCTGGCTAACTTCAACAACCCGGGTATCATCGTCGGCGGACTTGAATGCCTCAGGTTACGCCGCACCATTCGGAGTCGCATCGAGAAGCTGTTTCTGCGGCACCGCTCTGAGAACGTCCTCTACGGTTTGATCGTGGCACCTGGTGGCCGGCTGGTCTCGGTGATGCGCCCGCGCAGGCATACTCTGCATACTTCTGATCTCCAGTTGCTGTTCTCGATGATCTATGACACGAATACGTTCAAGACGTCCCCAGCGACCACGGGTGATGCCGACGGTGCTACTAATGGCCCGGCCAGGAAGCTGACGCTGACCCAAAACGAAGACTTCTGGGTCCCCGTCTGCCTTCCGAAGTTCAATCCGAACGGGTTCGTCTATGCGTTCATCCAGTTCATGGATATGAAGGACGAGCGGCTGATGAAGTTGCACGATATCAACTCGACGGAGGGTGATCTCGATGCCGATGGCGCAGGCACCGGCACCGGCACCGGCCCAGATAATTTTGTCGATACGTCGTTGGCAGTCATTATGATCTCTGCCTTCAAGGACAGTTTCTTTGAGATGCGGAAGCTTTCGAACGCTATGATTCACGACATCAAGATGAGCCGATCCGTCTACCGCGAGCTTTACAAGGGAATCGTCGGCACTCAAGGGGCTGACGGTAGCACTGGCGTTCCTAACGGCCGGATTTCCCCCGAGGATGTGCCGGCGCCGCTCGTTAAGCACTTCCTGTACAAGAGCAAGCGGTTCACGCAGTATGTGTACTCGCGGCTGCAAGGCACGAAGGAGACGGATATTGGACTCGAGGACAATCCGCAGATGCGCGGGCAGTTGATGATGGTCTACTCGTACCTGCACTCGAAGCAGAGTGCGAACGTTGGTCTACTCGATGTGAAGAAGGGGTCTGTTGCTTCCAAGAAGGAATCCCACAATAGCAGCAAGGATTCGCTGCTGAGCCGGCGCAACTATGTGGACATGATCCGGTGGCGCGTGGGCAACGACTACCTGACGGGCGCGCTGATTGCGACGCCGAACTACGAGCTGTACCTGGTTAACAACGGAGGCGTTGTTAACAAGAAGATGCTCCTTGGGTCATGCAAGAGTATCATCCGGTGGTGCCGGAAGAACGAGGAGCGGTTGTTCATCAAGAGTGGAGCCGTCTTTTAGGCGTTATTATCATTATTTATTATGAAGATTTCATGACATATTAGGGTAAGTGTGGGCGTGTGCGTAGGTGTAGCTCTGGACGAGGCCGCGGAAGTGGCTGAATGCACTGAGGACAACGAGAACGTGGAAGATCTGGTGGGAGTGGCCCCAGATGTCGAAAGTACCGGGGGACCAGCGTTCAGGGACACGCATTGCGTAGAGGACGGCACCGACGATGTATCCAACGGCCTCTCCGAGGACAAAGGGGAGCCCGGACCTGTCTGCGGTCTCTTCGAAACCGACTTTGTAGAGTCCGTAAGCTATTGGGAGCACGCCGGAGAGGCCGAAAGCGATGAACATGGCGGACCGGAACGGTCTGTACTCTGGAGTTTTGAAAAGCGGATCGAAGGTTGTGACCATTGCGGCTGCTCCAAAGAGGGTAGTCAGTGTGAGGAATCCCAGCCTTGCGAGGGGCATGTCGCAGAGTGCATAGAAGACTATGCCGAAGAGGGAGCAGGCGATCATGATGACGATGCCGGCGTAGTCGAGGCTGTTGCCGAAGTTTGCGACCTGGAGCGAGTGGCTCTTGACGGTGTGGAAGATGGCCGAGAGAGAGAGGCAAGCGACGAAGCCGAAGAAGAAAAGGCCGAAGATGGCGGAGTCGATCGGCCCCGTTGTTGGGTAAACGGGGATATAGAGCCAGGCGCGTGGGATGGCGAAAGTAGTGTCTAACAGCGGGTAGAGTGACGTCAAAACGATGGGGAGCAGCGATCCTGGAAGCAGGTGCGTCATGATGTTGACCGTTTCGTTGTGGATGTAGAGGAGGGACTTGGAGCAGCCAGCAAAGCTGTTTGTCACTGGCACGTAGCCATCTAGGATGAAGTCGTTATCCTTGCGCCAATCGGGCAATTGTGCGTAGGTTATGAGCTGAGGCTTGTTGGGAAGGCAACCACAGGACTTCTGGGGCGAAATAGATAGCGACCCTGTCCTATGACGGAGCTCGCTCGTCGAATTGTACATTGGTATGGGGAAAGAGTTGGCGTGTACGACGGGGGTAGAAATTGATGGGTCACAATCCCTCCCTGAAATTTGGGGGCCCTTCTATATAAAAAGATTGGGTGGGCCCCGCTGTGGAGCCAAAATTTCGCCCGAAACAGGACACACGTTTCTTCCCTCCCAACGATGCCGCAGTACCAGGAAAAGCGGCTTCTGGCGCTGCTGAACTCGCCGGACAACCGCAACAAGTGCGCCGAGTGCGGCACGTCGTACCCGACGTGGTCCTCGGTCAACCTGGGCATCTTTCTGTGCGGAAAATGCGCCAGCGCTCACAGGGCGCTCGGCAAGGAGGTGAGTATCGTCAAGTCGCTGACGTTGGACGACTGGAGCGACGAGGAGCTCGACCACGTGGGCGAGATCGGCAACAGACGGAACCGGAAGCTGTGGAACCCGCGGGACGTGCCGTTCCCGTTCGACCGCGACGACAAGGACGCGATCATCGTGTTTCTGAGGGACAAGTACGTGCACGGCAACTTCCGCACGACGCCGATCCGCAAGGAGGACTACCACCTGGATATAGGCGAGCAGCGGGGCGGGGCGGGCCGGAGCCGCCACCGGCGCTTGCGGGGCAAGTCTAAGGACGACGACTACGACGACGACTACGGAACGGTCAGCTACTACCGCAAGAGCCGGTCGAGTCGGTCGAGTCGGTCTGGAACGTCGTCGTCGGGCGGCCGCCCCGGTTTGCAAGGCTATTCGGGCCACGGCAGCGGCGGCAGCAGCAGAGAGAACTTGTCCAGTGGCAACGAATGGCTGACGCACCGGTCGCCGTCGAGCGACGAGCAGAAACGGTACGGTGACATGGCCAGAAAGATGAAGTTCGACATGGGCTACGAGGATCTCGATGCCAACATCGAGGCGCTCGTGATCGCGCACGGTGCTGTGAAGCGGGCCGTGGAACTGTTGAAGCAGGATGCGGCACGGTACGGTGGTGACGAGGGGACTCCGCCGCCTCTTCCAAAGCGGAAGGATGCTGGAGGTTCGAGCTCTGGACCTGCCAACTGGCTGGACGATGAACCGGGTGCAACTGCAACTAGTAGCAGTGGAGGTGCCACCTCTGGCAACGGTTCCCAGATCTATCAGTACATGGACCCGAACACGGGTGCCCTGTACTACATTGATGGAAACGGCCAGCAGTACGTTGACCAGGCCCAGGCCCAGGCCCAGGCCCAGGCCCAGCAGGCCATGATGCAGCAGCAGATGCTGGTGCAGCAGCAGACGGCGGCCGCTTACATGCAGCAGGCACAGATGATGCAGCAACAGCAGCAGCAGACGGGCCGTGCTCCGACGTTGAACGAGATGGCTCAGCAGAAGCAGATGCAAGCGATGGCCACTGGTATGCAGCAGGCACAGCAGGCCCAGCAGGCTCAAATGCAGCAGATGCAGCAGGCTCAGCAGATGCAACAGGCTCAACAGATGCAACAGGCTCAACAGATGCAACAGGCTCAACAGATGCAACAGGCTCAACAGATGCAACAGGCTCAACAGATGCAACAGGCTCAACAGATGCAACAGGCTCAACAGATGCAGTTTGCACAGGCTCAGCAAGCTGCCCAACTTGGTCAGTACGGTGCCGGCGCCGGTACGAACTCTACTGGACAGTTCCAGGGATTCTAAAGTAGATTAACTTTATATATATGAGATGATTAGTCATCGATGATGAGGTAGGATGCTTGGTCGTGGCCGTAGAGCCAGCGCTGGTAGAAGTAGAAGAGGTCGAATATGATGGTGCCTGCGGAGCCGAGGATGTAGGGCAGCTCCTGGTGGACGTAGGCCCACTTGTCAGGGGCGAGGAACATCCTGGACGAGGTGAGGATCGAGCAGGTGTAGGTGAAGTTGGCTATGAGGGCGAAGGCAAAGAGGAGCGGCGAGATGCCGTCGACGGACTTGCGCTTGTAGTTCTTGTAGAGTTGGGGCAGCCTGGAGGTTGCGTAGAGGCAGGTGCAGGACCAAGCGACGGCGGGGCCGAGAGCCGCGAGGGATCTGCTGTGGACGTGAGGCGGGGAAGGTAGGTTAGGTAGCGGCCGGGCGTCTGTGAGTGTAGCTACCGACAGGACCGTCGCCGCTATCGATCTGGGGCTCTGAGCCATCGATCTGGGGCTCTGAGCCATCGATCTGGGGCTGCACAGAGGAGCCGTCGCTGCGTAGAACTGCGGGGAGTGGGCGAGCAGCGGGTCGGCGAGCAGTGGGTCGGGGCAGGGCGCGGCGGTGCCGTAGTAGTGGTACTGGGTGTTGAGAACGAGGTCGTTGAAGAGGAAGTAGAGGCTGAGGTAGACCTGGAAGGGCAGCTGGTCGGTGAGAATGCAGCCGATGAGGTTTAGGAGATCGCCAGATAGCCAGAGCAGGAGGAAAGAGGAGGAGAGGCCGGCGGCACTCTTTGTGGAGTAGTTTTCGAGCTGCTGGGGCAGCGATGCGACGACCCAGCAGACCGTAGAGGTTATGGAGAACGCCGAGGAGACGATCTTGGCCTGCTCCAGTGTGACCATGGCCAGCGTCGAAAGTGTATTTGTACGTGCTTAATTGGATCTGCTTATCGCGGTGCCAAAAAAAAAAAAAAGTCTCTACCTGCTTATCGCGCGCAAAACACTTGGCGAGCTTATCGCGTGAAATA
>JADIOY010000273.1:0-11495 GCA_018344475.1 Xiuguozyma silvatica | reverse complement strand
GAGCCGAGCAGGACTGGATAAGGGGACTTTGCAGATCCGGGATTGTAGGTAGTAGTATATAGAGAGAAAGAGGATTGGAGAGCATCGATGTAATACTTCAGAGGATTTCTTGGGCTGAATACTCACTCCCAACCATGTAGGATCTATCATCGGCACCTTTTATCCGCTAAATCTTTCCCCAGATTTCCTTCCTCCCTTTACTATGGACGAACTGGAGGTCGTCAAGGCCATCTACCCAGAGGCAACCATCCGTGACAAGTCCTGCTACATCGAGATCCCTGTAGAGCTCAAAGAGGCGGTCGATATCGTCCAGGGGGACAACAGGCTCGCCGTGACTCATCTGCCGCCCCTTAAGTGCACTTTCTCCTTGCCTGCGGGCTATCCTGAAGAGGAGTGTCCGGTGATAGAGATCGGCGGCGGAGAGGGCTGGATGAGCGACGAACACAGGAAGAAGCTCGTATACAGCTTGGAGGAGTCATGGAATATGACCCACGACCTCGTGCTGTACGCCTGGATCGACCAGCTGACAACCACGGCCTCGGAGATCGGAGATTCATGCACCTCGATAGACGCAGGTGATGAGTCAACTTTCCGGGCCATAGCCGAAGGGGATCGGCTCGCCAAGCGGAAGGCATTCGAAGACAAGATCTTCGAGTGTGGGATATGCCTGAACGAGCACCCGGGCTCGGACTCTCTGCAGTTCGACTCCTGCAAGCACGTCTTCTGCAAAAGCTGCCTCAAGGACTACATGGAGAACGCTATCCGGCGTGGCGAGATCGACAAGGTCCACTGCCCGTCGTTTGAGTGCACCAAGAAGCACGTCGAGGATGCAGAGCAGCAGGCTGTCTTTGACACTTCCTCCGGGAACCTAAAGCAGTTCGAGAAGGAGTTCTTTGATCTCCCAATGAGCATGGTCCTGCTCTCGCAGATCCTAACGCCAGAGAACGACTCCCTGGTGGAGCGCTTTCTTACATTGTATAAGCGGGACAGGTTTGACAGGTACAAGCGGATCATGCCCCAGCGGGTGCTCGAATGTCCGAGAGAACTCTGCAAGACTCCGTTCCTCGCCAGAAACGACTCGTCCAAGCTCGCCATCTGCACCGCTTGCCACTTCGCCTTCTGCTCCGTCTGCAATCACTCCTGGCACGGCGAGGTTAACAGCTGCCGGAGTATCATGAGCACGCGGGTGCCAGTTGACGAGATGGACGAGTGGATCAACAGCGAGCCCGATTCTCTAGAGCGCAAGAACCTCGCCTTTAAGTACGGACGGCACGCCATGGAGCTTGCCGTCGAGGAGTACCTCTCGGACAAAATGTTCGAGCAGCTCGTCCTTGACGACGAGTCTGGTATCGTTCGGTGCCCGGCATGTAAGACCCCGATTCAGCGCTCCGAGGGATGCAACAAAATGGTCTGCTCCCAGTGCCTCACCTACTTCTGCAATCTCTGTGGAGAGATCCTGTCGAAGGAGGACCCATACGCACACTTCAACGACCCCATACTGCCATGCTACAAGCGGCTCTTTGACGGCCTCATCAAGGATGAATAGACTATTATCTATAGATAAGGTTTTTTACAAGCCTGTACGGCAAACTTCCCGGAGGAGCCTCCTCCTCCTGTACTCACCGTTCAGGTCATACGCCCAACCGTCGTCGTCATTCACGTAGACCTCGCCACCCAGATCCATCGCCTCACACCATGCGTACGTATCGCCGTCGATCTCCCACGAATTGTTCGGCACAAACTGCCACTTTTCTGACGGCGGCCGAACTTGCCGGAGAACGGTGGTACCAAATGGTTTCTTCTTCTGGCTTCGTCTCGTACTGCTCTCAGTGTAACAAGAAGATGAGAACATGAAACTGTGGTACATATCCAGCTGCACGACATCCTGCTCCTCGATCTGGAACACGGCCACCTTCCTGTAGACGGAAGGCTCATCCACGACGATATCGTTTGGATTGATCATCAAAAGATCTGCCACGGGGGACTTCTTCGGAAGCATATGGTCAAAACTATTCGGCTTTGGCTTCCGTTTGAACTGGGCGAGGAACTGTCCGCGCTTCGGATGACCAACCAGCATGCCGACCCAACCACCAAGAACGAAGATGGCCTTCCATGGAATGTAGTTTCCAAGGGCACAGGTGATAGCCATCAGGCCAAACATCTGGAAGAACAGGATCGTCGACGTCTTCTCGTCACGGAAGCTGCAGGTATCCTTGACAGCCTCTTCAAGGCTGTCCCAGGTCTTGACAACATTCGTAGTCAAGTTCTGGAGGTTGCGCATGCTAATGAGAACGCTGATCCGTTCAGTGATACCGGTGGAGGACTCGGCGCCGCCGGGAGAGTCATCTGCAGAGTCGATTCCATCTATGAGCTCCTTAGTTTTGGCATCCAGGATACTGTCCGGGTCTGTAGCGACGGTACTGGAACTCGATTTAGGAGCAAGGGTGGCGGTGGACTCGCTCGACGACGGAGTCATACTCTCTCCGTAAAAACCTTGCTCCTTCAGTCTCTGCTCAAACGCAGCCTCTCTGTCAGCGTCAGACATCTCGTCCTCCTTGCAGTACTCGGCCTCCTCTTCCGTCACATGCAGAAACCCAAACAGTGACACAGGCTTGCTTGTTCCAGGCACGATCTGTGGCCGGCCCAATGGGTGCTTCTCGATGTACGAAGGAACGATCACCAGGAAGCACACCACGAACAGCGGGTACACGAGGAAAAGGTACGGCTTGATGCACGCCCATGTGTAGAGGAGCAGGAAGGTCAATGTCTTCCACGGGTTGTCCCAGCACACCACGGAGACCACGTAGCGCTCTAGATCAAAGAAGCTGCCCATCTTGAAACTGAGCGCTCTAAAGTTCTGCGACAGCTGCGTCAGAGAGAGCTTCGGCTGCTCAGATCTCCGCGTGTCGTGCAGTCTCTTCTGCAGCTTCTGGCGCTCCTCAGCGGCAGAGATCTTGCTCACCACCTTGTCCATCAGGTTGTCGGAGAAATGGGGTCTTGCCTGGCCCGGCGGAAGAGGCGTATTCGATGTCTCAACAGCCTGAGAATCAATATACTCGTTCACCGGCTTGCCCGTCAATCGCTCAATGCCCATTTCCGAAAGTCCACTAACGACGGCAGCCAGTGTCACACGCTTGCTCCGCTCAACGGCCTCGCCTCGCCGCTGCTGGCCCACAATATACTCGTCTGAAAGGCCATGGATTCCACCGAATGCCTTCATTGCAAGCTTCTTGGCAGCTCCAGCAGCGAGCTGCTGAGCACCCTCGGCAATGCGGCTACTACTACTGCCACTGCTACCACCGCTGCCACTGCTGCCGGCAACAGCCTCTTCCGCATCCTTCGAAAAACTCATATATAGCTGCTGTCCGGAAAGATGCTAGAGGCGTTAATGAAGCTAGAATTTAGCTGTCCCCCCACAATGCTTTCCATTTTAGGTAATAATTAATGTACATGAGAGTCTGCGCCTCGTCCTTGCGGGAGGATCGAGGGACTTTAGGTTCACTGCAGGAAACGGTCCTGCAGCAACTCCGAGCAACCGGAACGCATCTTGCCATCCCATGCAAAGCACCGGGATGCAAAGTCCGAGAAATTGTTCAGCTGCTGCATCTTGCTCGTCTCGTGGGCCCTGATCTGGGCGTGCCGGCTGACGAACTGCTTGATCGTCTTCGTGGACGGTCTGTAGTGAAGCTTCGGCCGCTTGCCCTTCAGATACTCGGTATCCAGCAGACCTTCAGATGTAAAAGCCCGCCACAGAAGGGTATCGCGGTTGATCTCTGAGTCCGGATTGCCCGTACCGGCAATTGGCCCTTCCTTCAAAAGCTGTTTCCGCATCCAGAGGATGTCGTGCCGTGGCGGGATTCCAAAGTAACTGATGAACTCATCCAGAAGCGAGTACTCATCTGATGCCTGGAATATCGGCATGCCGACGAATAGTTCCACAACTATCGCGCCGAAGGACCAGATGTCGATCTTGGAGTCGTAGCGTGCCCCCAGGAGAACCTCGGGCGCACGGTAGTACCTGGACTGCAGGTACGAAAAGCAGAGGTGGTCAGCATTGCATGAGCTGCCAAAGTCGATCAGCTTGGCATGGAACTGACCGTGCTCGAAGGCCAGCATGAGATTCTCCGGTTTCATGTCGCAGTGGATGGCTCCACAGTCGTGAATGTACTGCAACCCGTTCAGCATATCACGGGAGAACTGCTTCACAAGCCCGAGGCCAAGACCCCTGAATTTGGTTGCCTCAATCACCTGGAAGAGGTTGACGGACAACAGCTCGGTCACAATGCACATGTGCGAGCGGAAGTGGAAGTGGTCGACGTACTTGATGATGTTGTCGCTGCCGAGCTCGCTGAATTTCTTGAGGAATTTCACCTCGTTAACGGCCTGCAGCGACCACTCCATGTGGTTCTTGACGATCTTGACTGCGACGACACGGCCAGTCTTATGGTCCTTGGCGCTGATGACGCTGCCGAACGTGCCCTTTCCCATCTTGTCGCAGATCTCGTACCGGTACTGAATGTGGTCGCCAGGGTAGCAGCGGTAGTTCTTTTCTTCGTCGTCGAAGCCAAAGTTCGACTTGAAGCTGTTACTAGCGTGCCTTTGTGTCTTGGCATGGCCCCGGTGGCCGACGTAGTAGATCTCTGGGCTTTTCAGAACCTCACCCTTCTCGTAGACGGACAGCTGGTTGTACAGCTCTGGCTCGGTCTTGCCGAGGTTTTCGGAGGAGGTGGGCACAGAGGGCCGGAAGGGCACCTCAGAGTCCAGGTAGAGGTGGAAGAGATGCGACAGTTTGGGGTCCTTCGAAAGAAGCGAGTACAGCTCACCCAAGGTCGACACACGGCCGTGCCAACGGACTGGGTCCTCTATAAGGGCGGCATGCGCCTGCGCTTGCACCTGCGCCTGCACCTGTGGTGTCAACGAACTTGGTCTTGCTCTCTGCCTGTACAGATGCTCACCGGTGTCTCTGATGGCCTGCAGACGGCGCTCCCTGATCTTCTCGACGGAGACCTTTGGGATGGCCGTCTTCTTTGGAGTCTCGAGCTTGAGTCTCTTTTCGGTGGGTCCCACGGAGGTGTACCTCGTGGCACCTGGGCCGACAGTAGAACGGCGGCCACTGGAACCGCTGGTATTGCTGCGGCGATTCATCGGCGTCTCGACCTTCTTGGAGAGCGCCTTGTACGACTGGGACACCTTTGGGCTGAACTCTGGAGCGACAAAGTTATTGTGGAGCTTGGAAGAGCGCCTTGGGGTGCTTGTAGAAGAGGCCGTTGCGGAAAGCACGGGCAAACGAGACAGCGAGACCGGTCTAGCATGATTGCTGGACGGTTGCTTGTGCTTGAACTCGGGCGACACGGGGCCCGGGATCATCGAGAGCCGGTGGCCGATCCTGTTAGATCTATTGGCACTCTCCTCTCCTAAGATCGACCTGCGCGGACGAGTAGAGGCCCTAGAGACAACCGGAGACTTTAGGGGGATCTTGGATGAGTAAGATACATCTGGGTTGAGGTTGAGAGACTGCAGGCGGGCCTTCAAGGGCGTTGCGGTGGTGTTGACGGCCGCAGAGAGGGATTGGGTGCTTAGCTTACTGCTGAGGAGCCTATTGGGGCCCCTGGATGGCATGACGAAGCTGCGGACGTGCTTGACGCCTCCAGGGGACTTGAACCCGAAGTTGGACATCCGGGAAGTCAACTCGGACACGGAGGTGTCCATGGAGCTGTCGGATTCGTCCATGACAAGCGGTGGAGAAGGGGCTTTAGAAGGTTAGAAATTTGACACCCTCGAAATGTAAACAGAGCGAGAGAGAGGAAGAGTAAGCGCGCCGGGAAAAAACTATGCGGATGAGAATTACGGGGAATTGAGGGTGAAAATTAGAGAGCTCTTTAGCCCAGTCGACTCTTCCCAGCCCTTGCAGATGATCGTCGACAAAACAGACCCGAAGAGCTACACGGTGCAGACGAAGCTGCTATTGTGCCAGCTGATCTATGATGTGATCATCTCGACGCCAAAGAAGTTCAGCACGGACCATGTGCTGGCATTGTTCAAGAAACACCCTCTGATCAACGACGCCGAGTTGCGGCTGACCACGGGGCAGCTGGAGCGGCTGGTGGGGAAGATAATGGTAGAGAACAAGCTGATGGCGGAGGAGGAGCTGCCTGCGGAGTTTGTAGAGTACAAGAAGAAGGTGCCGCAGGTAATCGAGGCGTGCAACATCTACTTCATCCAGCGGACGCAGGACCTGGAGGCGGAGATCGGAGAGAACCAGAAGACGTTCAGGGCGATGGTTGCGAAGCAGTGAAAAGCATTAGACTGTTAAACATTGGAGGACGAGAACGGGCTGATGCTAACGTTGCGATGTGTTTCCTGATTAGGAAAGAGGGATTGGTGACGTAAGAGATGCCCAGACAACCGGGGGACACGAGGTAGCCCTCGCAGTGCTCCTACAGCTCACAAGACAGCCAGCCTGTCACCGATATTTACAGGGTGGTCTTCTAGACGTGGGTCTAGCCTATTATATATATAATACTACGAACTACTTGGTATCACTTAACTGACAGTACCCCTGCCCCTCCCTCCCCTCTCTAGAGTACTCCGCGCCGCCGCCGCGCCGCCCACTGTAAAATTTTTAGATCGCCTGCAGAGGCAGAGAGAGAGGGGGGGGAGAGAGAGAGATATAGAGAGAGAGAGAAAGAGAGAGAAAGAGAGAAAGAGCGAGAGAGGGGAAAAAGTTGAAGCCCCGCAAAGACCCACTTTTAGGCATAGGGAGTCCTGTTACTTGGCAGATTGGGCAGATCAAACGCTGTTTTTTCTCGCATATATCCGCAATGGACAAGACCAGGACCCAGATGGATGAGCTCCGGCGGTTCCTGAAGTCGAAGGAGTTCGCCAGCCTCGACACGATGAGCCAGTCGGAGAAGCTCAACTACATACTATCAAGCAAGGAGATCATGGGCAACATCGCCTCCGGGCTGCTGAGGACAGAGCCTGGAAGTGGCAGCTCACAGCAGACGGTACAGAAGGACACGCTGTCGCCGACGAACGAGACTTTGCTCGCGAACCTGACGCCCTCGGAGCAGCAGGACGTCCAGAAGAGGCTCGCTCTCTACGACAGGACGCTCAAGGAGACGCTCGAGGCCATCCGTAGCGGGTACTTCAAGGACGAGCAGCTACTAAGGGACCAGGACCTGCGGTCTCAGATCATGGAGAACCGCGGCAAGGGCAGAGATGTGCTCAATACGTGCCTGGAGATGTACCGGAATGCGCTGGAGGAGGGGGATACCGGCAAGGTGGTTAGTGGTCAGGTTGCTGCTGGCCAGGCTGGTGGCGAGACCGATGGCCAAACGGCTGCCCTCAAGATGCCTCTTCCACCTCCACCACCGCCGCCATCTTCTGCTTTGTCTGCGGCCAGCGCCGCCGCCATGAGCGACGACCTCGCCCGCAGCACCGACCAGTACATCGAACAGATGGTGAAGTTCCTGAACCAGAACAAGAAGTTCGACAACTTCCTTGAGGAGGTCTCGAAGCTGGAGGAGATGGAGCACCGTGCGCAGACTCAGACGCAGACCCGGACGCAGACACGGTTGCAGGCGGGAACAAGCCAAGAAGCTGATGAGTTAGATGCTGACGATTTGGACGAGGATGACGACGAGCAGCGGCTCGCAGACATCGAGATCCAGCTCCAGCAGCAACGGAAGAAGAAGCTTCAGAACGGAAACAGCGACGATGCCACTATTGAAATCATGCGCGGCGACGATGACGAACTTGACGAGGACATGCATGCTCCAGCTTCCTGCGAGCTCACTTTCGAGTACGACAAGAACGGCCAGCTGCTCAACACAGGAACGGGTGCCGAAGGCGTGCTGAAGCGCAGAATCAACTCTCACATCATCAAGGCGCTCGAGTCGTTCAAGCTGGACGACTCACTCGAAGAGGAGATCGCCAACGCTGTGTCCCGCTCGCTCGAGAACAGCAAGTCGTTTTACCGCAAGGTCCAGCAGGCCTCGAATAAGTCACCAGTGGTCTCCTCTGAGCTCCCCGGTGCCGATGCCCTGGCTCAAGCTCGCAAGGCCTATGATCTGTTCAACGACACCGAGCTGGATGGGATCCAGGATAACTTACACCCTGAAGCTCGGTTCCAGACTGTCATGCAGGCCCAGGCTCAGGCCAAGGCCCAGCATGCTCGGGCCGTTGCACACGCCCAGGCCCTGGCCCAGCAGGCTGCAGGGGCATCACAGTCACAGCAGCCGCAGACGATAGCAGCACAACAACAGAGACAGCTGCTAGAGCAGCAGCTAATGCAGCACCAAGAGAAGCTACAACTACAGCAACAGCAGCAGCAGTATCAGCAGCAACAGCTCCAGCAGGCCCAGGGCGATGCTACTCAGCAGACGACTGGAGGCAAGAAGAAGAAAAAGAAGAAGAAGAAGAAGAAGAATGGTGGAGCTGTTGCTACCAACGGCAATGTCAACGGTGTCGATCATAGAAGACGTGGGGACCCGACGTCCGACTGGATGTGCGAGTTCTGCGAGTACGAGAAGGTGTTCGGCGAGAAGCCCGTTTCCCTGATGGCCTGGTTTGACAAGAAGATGGAGGACCAGGACCGGCGTGAGGCGTATCAGCGGCAGCGGCTGCGGAGAGGCCGCAACGGTGGAGGCCGGGCCCCAAAACGGAGCATGAGTCAGAGCCAGCCGTCGTCCCAGATGGCTTCTCCGCCGCCTCCACCAACGCTGCCACCACCACCTCCCGCCCCGGCCGCGCCGAAGTTCTCTTTGGTTCCGGGAGGAATCGAGGAGGAGCTTAAGAAGCCGTACACCCCGGAAGATGATAAATGAAAGCCGTATATAAATGAAAACCAAGCAGGCGAGTGTCTGCCTAAATTTAACCTATATATACCCCGCAAAACGGCCCTCTCCCTCTTTAAAAAAGAGTTGAAGCGGTGAAAAATTTCTTGGCATTATAGTGGACCCTTAAATGTTTCTCCGACGGCTCCATACAGTTCGGGCCCTGTGCGGTCCGAAGCCTGCGTTCAAGACGGCAGCCAGCAGAAGTGGTAGAAAGTCGACATTTGAAAGAAATATGCCGATGAATATGCGCCAGAAGGCATGGGAGCGCGACGGCATGGACAAAGGTGACTGGTTCAAAAAGAAGCATGCTCATCACCACGCCAAGCAGAAGAAAACCGAGGCCGAGTGGGAAAAGAAGCACCCTCGTACCTCCGAGCCAAAGAAGAACATCAAACAGGTGCTTCGGGAGCTGAAGCTGGACCCGCTTGTGGACTACGTGTATGGAACGAACCCTGTTCTGGCAGCGCTGAGGAGCGGACGGAGATCTCAGTTTGGTAAGCTGCACATCCTGCACCGCACCGGGAAGGACGACAGACTGAGCGAGATCCTTGCACTCGCCGAGGAGATGGAGATCCCTGTGCAGAAAGCCGAGAAGATGGACCTGAACCAGATGACGAGGAATGGTGTGCACAACGGCGTTGTCTTGGAGACGAGACCGTTTGAGGTGGATACAGTGAAGTGCCTCGAGAAGTCGTCGAAGGAGACGGTGTACATCGACGCTGGTGGATTCAACGGCGGCGAAGACGACGGCGAGTTTATTGAGATCGAGACGGTTGGTGCCGGAGTCGGGGAGGAAGACGCCGAGGATGCCAAGTTCCCCGTCGGCATATACCTGGACGAAATCTCTGACCCGCACAACGTCGGCGCTATCTTGCGGTCGGCCTACTTCCTGGGCGTAGACTTTGTCATCCTGTCACAGAGAAACTGTGCGAGCCTGACACCGCTCGTGTCGAAGGCGTCGTCGGGAGCCATGGAGTTCCTGCCGATCTTTTCGACGGAGAAGCCGCTCAAGTTCTTCGAGGAGAGCAGCAAGAACGGCTGGACGATCGTGTCGACGGTGGCACCGGGCACCGGGGCCAACAATGCGATAGCCGCAGACGAGCTGAAGGAGCTTGTCAAGTCGGAGCCGGTGCTGCTGGTGATCGGCTCTGAGGGAGAAGGTATCAGGAAGAACCTGATCAACCGGTCGCAGTTTGTGACGTCCCTGGAGGCGAAGCGGCCGCTGGATGACTCCGTGGACTCGCTGAACGTCAGTGTGGCCACGGCGCTGCTGCTCGGCAAACTGCTGGACTAAATTCATGTAGATAGATAGATAATATAATGTATAGGGTTCTTTCTGTATTTACAAGTACAAGTGATATGGTTGTGGACGTGCGGGAAGGTGCTGCCTTTTCACTTCTTCCCTTGAGAACGGTCGAGCAATTCCAAGAGACTGTTGACGGCTTGGTGGGAGTCGTTATGGTTCTCGAGCAGGTTGCGAGGGCTCTGAGTCTGCTTGTCAAACATGGTGGAGCCGCGGCCGGTGCCGCGGCCGAGAGAGGAGCCGTGCGAAACGACTGGCGTGACGCTGACGGAGAGCAGGCGGGCGTTAGGGTCGATGTAGGCCTGCTTGGCATAGAGAGGCACCTTGAGCTCGCGAGGGAAGAGGTCGGAGCCGTCGAGAGGCTTGCAGAGGTTCTTCATCTTGCCGAGGTAGCCGGTCTGGCCCTTGGAGGCGTTAGTGGAGCCGACGAAGCCGCCGATTCCGAGGAGGGCTCCGGTGGCCTTGGCCTGCAGGTAGCGTCCAGGAAGCACTCTGTAGCGCTCGATACCGTTCGGGGTCTGGTAGAGACGGCCGCCGAGGTTGTAGGAAAGGCCGGCAGTACCAGAGAGCTTCTCGCCGTAGGCCTTTGGGATTCGGCTGGCGTGCTTCTCGGTGAGCTTGAGGTCGAGGTCGAGGTCGAGCTTTGGCAGCTCGTTCGTGATGAAGTACTGGAGCTCGGTGGAGAGGTCAGCCTGCGACAGCTTCTCCGGGTGGGTCTTGGCGAGCCACTGCATGAAGGGGCGTCTGAGCTTCCGGAGCTCTGGCTTGACCTCAGTCTCAAACTTCTTGGTGCGCACCGACTGCCTTGTCACGTCGAGCGCCTGGGCGATCGTGCTGGCGCGCACGGGCTTGGCCAGCGTGCCGTCGGACTTGGTGGCGTTCGGGATGAGCGGGCTCGGCGCGATGCTGTTGAGTCTCTCGTCGGCGCGCTCGCCGATTCCAGTGCCGGGAGTCAGGTTCTTGACGTTGACGGTGGCACCGGTCTCCTTGAACATCAACTTCTTCCAGTAGTACGAGGGCCGCTGCTCGAAGGCGGGCATGCCGTACTTGTTGTCGAGGTCCTCGAAGATGATCTGGCGGCGCTTGACCTTGCGAGGGACTCTCATCTTGACACCAAAGTCTCTTCTAGAGAAGGAAGAGGGGAGGGACTCGACGACCTGGTGGTTCGGGAACGCCTTGGTGACCTCGTCGGTGCGCTCATACAGCTTGTTCTGAAGCTGCGCGAGTCGCGTGTTCTTGAACAGCGTGCCAAACTCGCCTGCTACGTTGATACCTTTCGACATCTAGCTTGCTTGCTTTTGTTGGAGGGTACTTTTAGGGGGTACTTTAGGGGAGGGTCCACTTTTGGTGGT
>JADIOY010000272.1:0-11649 GCA_018344475.1 Xiuguozyma silvatica | reverse complement strand
AACTGTCCCCCAACTGTCCCCCAATTGTCCCCCAACTGACCCCCAATTGTCCCCCCTAATTATTGCCTCCCCATTCCCGTGCCTGTGGCTATGCCTGTGGCTTGCCCGTGACATGAATCCATTCCTTACACGTGACTAGGTGGAGGGTTGATCACTTTTTCAGGGACACAAATTTTTCACCCGCGGCGGGGAGCTTCTTGAAAGAGAGGGTGAAAAAAAAAACTCTTCTCCTCCTCCTAGAACCAATCTTCAAGTATGCCAAGAGCTCCAAGAAACAACTCGAAGACTTCCTCTTCGCCAAAGAGACCGTTCGAGATCGCCAGACTCGACTCGGAGCTGAAGCTCTGCGGTGAGTACGGACTCGCTAACAAGCACGAGATCTACAGAATCGGCTACCAGCTCTCGAAGATTAGAAGAGCCGCCAGAGACCTGCTGACCCGTGACGAGAAGGACCCAAAGAGACTCTTCGAGGGTAACGCCCTGATCAGAAGACTCGTGAGAGTCGGTATCCTCCCAGAGGACAAGATGAAGCTCGATTACGTCCTGTCGCTCAAGATCGAGGACTTCCTTGAGAGAAGACTCCAGACGCAGGTGTTCAAGCTCGGCCTGGCCAAGTCCGTGCACCATGCCCGTGTCCTCATCAGACAGAGACACATTGCCGTCGGCAAGCAGCTCGTCAGCATCCCATCCTTCATGGTTAGACTCGACTCGCAGAAGCACATCGACTTTGCCCCAACTTCTCCATACGGTGGCGGAAGACCTGGCAGAAACAGAAGAAGAACCCTTGCCTCCGAGGAGGCCAAGGAGGGCGAGGAGGCCGACGAGGAGTAAGTACCATTACACTATAAATGATAGTACATAATTGATATTTTCGAGTAGCGTCCACCATGCCAAGCAGGCCAAGCAGGCCAAGCAGGCCATGCCAAGCAGGCCAAGCAGGCCATGCCAAGCAGGCCAAGCAGGCCATGCCAAGGCCATGCCAAGGCCATGCCAAATAGTACAAGGTCCAAACAGACCGACCATCCGGCCTACCATCCATCCGACCATCCAGAGGCACCAGCCAGAGGCACCAGCCTGATCGACCAAGGATAGACGACTTATCTCTAGCCCCACCTGTTACCTACCCTCATTCCACTCACTAGATCCCCATCCCATAATAAACCACCTCGATTATTTTCACCGCATCACGTGCCCAGCCCCACTCCCACAGTCACACGCAGTCACACTCGCACCCTCACCAACCCCCACTCTGCGGAGGGAGCTTTGTTGAAAAAAATTTAACCCAGGCTAAAAATATTTCAACTTCAACACCTTCTTCATCACAGTTAAAGGCATAGAAAAATGGGTAAGAGTCACGGACTGAGAAGCAGAACCAGATTCGCATTCTCCAGAGACTTCCGGAAGCACGGTGCCGTCCCTCTCTCGACGTACCTCAAGACCTACAAGGTTGGCGACATTGTCGACATCAAGGTTAACGGTTCTATCCTCAAGGGTATGCCATTCAAGTTCTACCACGGCAGAACCGGTATCGTCTACAACGTTACCAAGTCGGCCGTCGGTGTGATTGTCCAGAAGGTTGTCGGAAACAGATTCATCGAGAAGCGGATCAACGTCAAGGTTGAGCACATCAAGCACTCCAAGTGCAGACAGGAGTTCCTCGAGAGAGTCAAGACCAACGCCGCCGCCAAGGCCGAGGCCAAGAAGGCTGGAAAGTCGGTCAACGTCAAGAGACTCCCTGCTGCCCCAAGAAAGGCTGAGGTTGTTGCCGGTGACGTTACTACCCTCTCCCCAACCCCTTACGAGACTTACATTTAAGCTAATAGGATCATACACTGTAAGAATATCAGCTTGTAGCAGGTAGGTGACTATAGACTCTATCAGACTGCATCACTGTATCACTGTATCACTGTATCACTGTATCACTGTATCACTGTATCACTGTATCACAATCTAGCGAGCAGGCTGTGCCTTTGGCGATCTGGAAATTTTTCACCCTAAATTTTTCAGCCTGCACCCCATCTCTAAATGTCCGACCAGTCTAACGACGCCGCCAAGAGAGCAGCCAAGCGTGCCAAGCTCGACAAGCTGTCCTCGGATATCCTCGAGGCCAAGCCGTATCTGGCTTCTGACGAAAAATCGTCCGTTTTGAACGACCCTTACCCCTCGAACCCGCTCCCCAAGGACCTCCAAAGACCCGAGCCGGACCAGCAGCTCAAGCTGCAATACGACATCGAAAAGGCCCGGAAGAACCACACGGAGCCGCAAAGCAAGCTCCAAAACGAGCCTGTCAAGCCTTGGGTCCACTTCGTCGCCGGAGGACTCGGCGGCATGTGCGGTGCCATCTGCACCTCGCCCTTTGACGTTGTCAAGACGAGACTCCAGTCCAGCGTCTACAGAGACGCCTACAAGAGCAAGGCCGGCTCGTACTCGTTCGTCCGCAGCCTTGGCATGCACTTCAAGGAGACCTGCTCGATCCTGTACAACGTCTACAGCATCGAAGGTTGGAGGGCCCTCTTCAAAGGTCTCGGACCGACCCTCGTCGGCGTCATCCCGGCCCGGTCGATCAACTTCTTCACATACGGCTACACCAAGGAGAAGCTGAAGCAGACCGAGTACTTCCACGGCGAGGAGAACTCGCTGCTGCACCTCCTGGCAGGTATCAACGCTGGTATCGTAACCTCGACGGCCACGAACCCGATCTGGCTCATCAAGACCCGGCTGCAACTCGACAAGGCCACCACCAAGCAGTACAAGAATTCATGGGACTGCCTCAAGAAGGTTGTCACCACCGAAGGTGTCACCGCGCTCTATGCGGGCCTCTCCGCTTCGTACCTTGGCTCCGCAGAGAGCACCATCCAGTGGGTTCTCTACGAGCAGATGCGCACGATGATCCGCCATCGTGCCGAGCGTATGGAGGCCTCTGGAAAGACCAGAACCAGGGTCGACGATGTCGCCGACTGGTTCGCCCGTTCGGGAGCTGCCGGATTCGCCAAGCTCATCGCATCCCTCATCACCTACCCACACGAGGTTGTCAGAACCCGTCTCAGACAGGCCCCGATGGAGGACGGCAAGCCAAAGTACACCGGCCTGATCCAGTGCTTCAAACTCGTCTTAAAAGAGGAAGGATTCGTCTCCATGTACGGCGGATTGACCCCGCACCTCATGAGAACGGTGCCGAACAGCATGATCATGTTCGGTTCCTGGGAGGTGTTCACCAAGCTGCTTTCGAGCTGGTAAAGGCCCTGGCATTTCATTATTTAGACTCGCATTGATCAAATCGCCTTGTACATAGTTTAGACAAGCAAGCGCTCTGTGTATATAAAGATAGAGAAAGCAATTTTTCACTCTCCCCCGTTCAATTTACCCCACAGTAAAAAGAGAGCGATGGTGCAGGGGACCCTGCTGTTCAGCGGCGGTAAGCTGGGTGCCAGGCGGACGGCGACTGCAGAGACTCAGAAGAGGATGAAACGTGCCACCACTTGCGGTGGCCGCGGTGGCCGCGGTGGCGGCAGCTTTAGATATTTCTTCGACCGAATTGTCAAGAATCCAGATCCAACCGACGATAACGTTCTCTTCCAGGACGCAAACGCCGTCATCATCAGAGACGGGTTCCCGAAATCCGTGGTGCACCTGTTGGTGCTGCCGAGGGACATCAAACACACCTACCAGAAGCCGCAGGAGGCGTTCAAGGATGCCAAGTTCAAGGAGTTGATGAACGTGTACGTTGAGAGGGCGAAGCAGATGGTCACGAAAGAGTTTGGGTCAAAGTACAGAGCCAGAGATGGGTCTGGCATCCCAATCAAGGTCTGCTGCCACTCGGTGCCCAGCATGTACAATCTGCACATCCATGTGATGACGACTGACTTGTACAGCGACCGGATGAAAAACAAGAAGCACTTCAACAGCTTCTCGACGCCGTTTGCGCTCGACTGGGCCGATCTGCCGCTGAAACCGGACGATCCGCGGTTCAGCGAGGAGTATTCGGAGAGACTCCTCAAGCAGGACATTGTGTATGATGGTGTGGACTATGGTACGCGATTTTCGCAGGTGAAAGCCGCGATCGCCGAGGACTTCAAGAAGAGGTATGAAAGGAGGGCTGAAACTGAAGTGGTTCCAATGGCTGGTTCCGATGGCAGTTCTGATGGCGGTTCCGATGGCGGTTCCGATGGCGGTTCCGATGACACCGTCCGTGCAAAGATCCGAAAGATTGTCTAAACTTCAACGTTCGAATCGAGGCCCTGATAGATGAACCGGTTGACGTCCTCCTCGGACAGACCTTCCTCCTTGACGCTGACCGGCTCGTGGTGGAACAGGTCGGCCATGGTGACACCCTTCTCGCCTTCTTCTTTAGTAATATAACCGCCAAACACGTAATCCTTGAGCAACTCCTGGGCAATCTGTATGCACTGCTCGGCCATCTGGTTGTCGAGCTGGATCGTGCGGCCGTCGACGGACTCTGTAGAGTCGATCCATTCGTCAACTTCGGGCAAGTGCTTTTTACGCAACAGAGTGGTCAGGAGTCCCTCGTGCTGCGTCGTGTCAAACTCGTAGTTTGGGAACGAGTCGGTCGTCGACAGGATGCCCTTGTTCTGTTCGAGGGCCCGCGCAAACGAGGTCAGCTGGGACAGGATGACGTTGAACTGGTTCTGGACGTTTGTCCAGCTGGGCAGAGGCTGGGTGCCACGGAGGGTGTCCTCGAACTTGCGGAGCGAGTGGGCGAGCTGGGTGAGTCTCGGGCGGATCTGCTCGAGGGCCAGCACGGGCACGTCCTTGAAATCGAGCGGCGTAGGGTACTTTGGGGCACCGTCAGTCATGGCTAGGAAGGAGAGAAGTTGATAAAGAGGGTAGGGTTTTTTTTTTGCTAGCTAAAGGACACTTCAGTTATGGGACGGGCAGAGAAGCGCCGGGAGCAGAAGAAGCGGCACGAGCAGCGCGTTCAGATGCTGAGGGACACGTACGGTGACTCTGCGAGCATTCTGAAACGAATTGAGCGGTATGAGGAGAAGGGGGCGAAGACAAGCGGTGACTACCGAAGCATCGAGAGGTTGAAGGAGAAGTATGAGATGCTGAAGAAGGAGGAGAAGAGGGAGGAGGAGGAGAGGGTCGGTCCGGGTGATAAAGAGGCTCAGAGGAAGGATGGTGAGGTTCAGAAGAAGGATAGTGTCGGAGAAGTTCCAATTCCTCGGGAATCGCCGTTCTACGACCCGGAAATCAACCCGCTGGGAGAGGTTCCAGCGGGCCTGGACGACGTGAAGGTGGAACAGCAGGCGAGACAAGTCACGGCAGACACGTCGGTGCCGCTACCGACGGACCCACAGCCACGGTTCTACCGCGTCAGAGGCATCAAGGAAAGCTACGAGGGCGACTATGTAATGTACTAGATTTTCATTCGAATCATATCTGATATAGAGAGTGGACGAAAGGTGTGTTTACTTCTCCTTGGCAAAGAGCTTCTCGGCCTCGGCAACGGACTCGGCAAGCACCTTCTCCTCGAACTTAGGGTCCTGGAGCTGCTTGGAGACGTTGGCGATGACGGACTGGGCGAGCTGGGACTGCTCCTGCTGTCTGACCTGTCCCTCGTATCTAACCCACGAGTCGAGGACAGCCTTGGCCTCGCTGGCGACGTTGACCTTCTGCTTGAGCTCGAAGGCCTCGGCCTCGATGGCGGCGGTCTCCTTGGACATCTCGAAGAGAGCCTTGGTGGTGCCCACAACGTCCTTGAGGTTGGCGACCTCGTCGATTCTGGTCTTGACGGCGGAGACGTGGCCGGCACGGGCCTCGTTCAGGATCTTGGCGACCTCGGCGACGCGGCCGCTGGCGTACTCGCCGTAGAGTGGGGCGAGCACCTTGGCGACAAGGTACACGAAACCACCGAAGGTGACAACCAGGATGGTCTCGTCGTTGACGACGTAGAGGCCCTCGGAGATGGCGTAAACGGCAGCGGCGGCAGTAGTGGCCAGGAAGCCAGTCTTGGACAGCACGCCGGCGGATGGAACGGCGTCAATGATGCTGGCGGCCTCAGCCTTAGGGTCCTTCTTGGCGACAGTCTTTGGGGCGTCCTCGGTCTTTGGGGCCTTGTCGGCGAAGTATCTGAGGCCGACTGGGGCAAAGGAGCGGGCAGCGCCGAAAGCGGCAGGTCTGAGTGCTGGTCTGGCAGCTCTAATGGCCAATCTGGATGCCAACATTTGTGTCTCTTTTCGTGGTGTAGGGTAAGAAGAAGAAGAGGGTGTGTCCTATTTTTCTCAATGCTTGATTTTCGGGGGGTGGAAAAATTTTGGCGCGCTTTGTGTTGGCCGAGGGAGGGGAGGGGGGGGAGGAGGAAGGAGGAAGGAAGGAGGGAGAAAGGGAGGAGGGAGAAATTTTGGGTGGGTGAGGCAGCCTCAGTAAGGGGTTTTAGAGGACGAGGGTGCGGGGGTAGGCGTGGGGGTAGGCGTGGGGGTAGGCGTGAGGATAAGCGTGGTCTCATGGAAGTTTTGGGTTTTTAGACTGTCCTATCTACATTAGAGAGGTTATAGCATCCTCGATTGACTGTCAGAACTGACAATAGTCGTTCTCCAGTCCCTATTCCCGCACCCCTCTACTGCTCCCTTAACACCGTCTTACTTACTTAGGAGCCCACCGATTTTCTTTTTTCCTCTGGCCCATACTCTCGGCGCTTCCGGCGCTGCCAACGCCTCAGCCTATGAAAACTGGCCTACAAAGTTAACAGTTCTGGCCAGATCGTTCTGCTCTGCGACCTCGTGCGATCACAACGAGCCGCTTCCCTCCCTTCAATTGGCTCCCCCGGTCCAAATGTGTCGTCCCCCTCTTCCTCCCAAAGCACCTCTAGGACTGCCTAATCGGGCCGGGTATTATGCACGCATCCTTACCCCAGAAAGGAAAGCCATGTAGGACTGGCAGGGTCTAACCTACTCCCCACAGTACCTCCCCCCCCCCTGACCCTCCGACCCATCCGATCTTACCATCCAGCCCCTGTAGTCCATGGCCTAGCGGCCATAGCCTGGTGTGCCTTCGCTCGCAAGTCACCCAATGCAGTTATATTACTATACAAACCTAGCCATACGTGCTCACCACCTTGTCGGCCTCCTCGAGCTGCTCCTCGTACGTGATCCGCTTCAGCACCTCGCTCGTCGAGCTCTCCTGTATGACGCCGTCGATGATCAGCTCGTCGAGGATGTAGTAGGCGAGCTGGAAGTTGAAAATGATGTCCAGCTCGCACACGTTGCCGTACATCTTGTCCATGATCTCAACGTACCGCTGGATGACCTCCAGCGTCAGCAGCTCGTTCTCGTCGTTGTCGATGGACGCAATGAAGAACAGGCTCGCATACCGCCGATAGATCAGCTTGCTGTCCTTGTACTCGATGACGTTGCACATCTTGGGCTTCCTCGTCGGGATCAGCGCCGTCAGCTCCTTCGTGATCCGCTGCTTCTCCTTCTGGCTCATCGCCGTGTACCACTTGGACATTCTGACCTTTCCCTGCCGGGAAAGCATGATGAAGTAGTTGATTCCCATGATGGCGATGGATATGGAAATGACAATATGGGGGAGAATTCTCGGCCATATTATTTCGAAATTTCAATCTCGTTTTTTTTTACACCCAAACTGCACCCATCTATTTCTAGCCCAATATTTGTATAGAGGGTGGCGATGTCGACGGAACCAACGCCGGAAGAAAGCCGGTCGGGGAGCCCCGAGGACGACGACCAGCAACAGCAGCAGCTCCGGCAGCAGCTGCGTGCGGAGCGCAAGCGCCAGAGGCTGATGTCCCAGCTGTATATGAGCGACGAGGAGTACGGTGTCAGCGATCTGGAGGAGGATATGAAGCGGGAGACAAGGGCGTACAGATCGAAGAAGCGCGTCGATTACAACGAGAACAAGCGGGTACCGTTGCACCGCGTTGCCACGCCGCGTAAGAAGCGGCGGCGTAGAGGCCGGCCGGGTCGGCCGAGCCGTGAGGAGATGGAGATGGAGGCAGCCGAGGCTGCTGCGAGTCGGAACTTGGGAGCAGAATTGGCGAGCGCCAGTTTGGAGTCTCCCGATGGTGGCGAGAGCGCCGGTGGCAATGACGCCGGTGGCAATGACGCCAGTGGTTCTCCGCGTGTGAGGCAGGCGATGCTGAGCATTGACGACGGTCGCACGGTGTCGCTGAAGCTCAATGTGCGCGGCGGCGGACGTGGTGCTGGTCGCGGCCGTGGTAGCAGAGGCGGCAGAGGCCGTGGTGGCAGGGGCAGCACGGCAAGTGCAGCGACGGGAACTGTTGGGCGTCCGCGGGGCCGTCCTAGAGGCGGCTCGAGAGGCCGCGGTACTCGCGGCACACGCGGCGCCCCTGGTGGAAGAGGCCGTGGCAGGGGCCGCGGCCGCGGTGGCAGCCGGGGAACAACGCGCAAGCCGACGTTCGAGCTGACCGAGAGCGAGGAGGAGGCTGCTGCGTCGCAGAAGGAAGAGGAGGTAGAGAAGGAGGAGAAGGAGGCAGTGAGGGAGCCAGTGAAGGAGGAGAAGGAGCAGTCTGGTGAGAGCGATGGCGATGATGAAGAAGAAGATGATGAAGATAGCAGTGACGGTAGTGATGCTCCGTACAAGGTAGAAGAAGAAGAAGAAGAAGAAGAAGAAGAAGAAGATGATGATGATGATGATGATGATGATGACGACGACAGTGAAGAAAAGGTCCAGACTGCTACAGACAATGACTCTGATGGTTCTGACGACAGCAGCGACGATGCCGAACCCTCCAAACTCGACAAGATGGACAGCTACCAGAAGAAGCTTCTACAGGACACAGATATGGCGTTCCTGCAGAAGATGCACAGGGAGCACCCAGCCGAGGAGTGGTACGACCTGGCAGAGACGCTTGCAGCCGCGTACGGCGATGACGTTGGTGGCGCCACACTGCCGAACATCGACCCGGAGTCCTACGACGGGTACCAGAACATGATTGCATACGCCTACTACAAGCTTGCCCGCAAGTTTGGCGACGCCCGCGTCGAACGGATCGACAAGCTGATCGACGTGATCGACTCGACCGTGGAGAAGACCAAGGAGGACTTCACGCGGTACAAGGCGAAGCTCGAGGCCTGGCACGAGCGGTATGACGCGGCCGTAGCCGACGGTGACCGCGAAGCCGCCAACGACGAGTTGTTGAACTCGGTCGACAGCATGCGGCTGCCCAACCGGGTGCACAAGCCACTGTTCCCGGAGTTCTTCGACAGCCTCCTGGCGCCTCGCTACGAGGAGATGAAGCACCTGCGGCACGCTGCGCAGTACCAGATGAGCATGATCGGCGGGCTGACGAAGAAGAAGGAGGAGATCGTCCACAACATGTACAAGCAGAGCATCGAGGAGAACCGGACGAACATGCGGCGCCAGCTGCTCGAGGACCTTGATACCTTGAACCGGCAGTTCACGCAAAAGACGGGCATCCGCCTGGTCCCTGCCGAGGACGAATTGACCACCGCGGAGCTCGAATACAACGAGCGTGAGCATGTGCGCGATCCGTCGCTGATCGAGCTCTACGAGCAGCTCGGTGGAAACGGCGGCGAGGTGACCCTCAAATCGCTGGCCGAAGTGAGCGACAAGGCACGGAAACACGAAAAGGCCGGCCGGCGTGCCCTGCCCTCCTCCAAGAGCCCCTCCTCTTAATTCCTACACATACATATCTGTACCATAATAGAAATTTTATACTGTAAAACGCTGCCAAAATTATAATTTTGCCTCTTTCGGAACACCCCCACATAGCATGGACTTTGACGAGCTGATCCCGACGTTCCTGGAGATCACGTCCACGGACGATCCGCAGATTGCCCGGTCGTACCTTGAGATGAGTGGCGGCGACTTACAGACGGCCGTGGGGCTGTTTTTCGAGAACGGCGGCGCTGCAGGGCAGGCCGGTGCCTCTGGTAACGCTGCCAGCGGTTCCGAGACAAGAGAGGACAGCAACGACGAAGAGGTGGCCCGCCGGATGCAACAGGAGATGTACCAGCAGCAGGACGAGGCACCACGTGCTCCGATCATGCCTACGCACGACACGCTCGTGTCAGACTACGATTTTGGCGGAATAGCAGGCAGTGCAATGCAAAGAGGTGGTTTGAGCCAGGAGAGGGCGATGTTTGGCCATTCGCAGCGCGGAATCTTCAACCAGGCGGAGGACGACGAGTGGGAGGATGTCGATGGCAACGACGATGATGACGATGATGAAGAAGGGGAGAGTGACGATATCGACTACGACGACGAAGAGTGGAATGAAATCAGCTCTGGTGAAGGCCGCACCGGGGAAGTGATTGATCTGACGGGGCCGGAGAACGTGCGGCGGGGCCACAGTGGAGACGAAGGCAGCGGAGGAAACGGCAGACGGCGCCGTGCAAGCGACTACCGGACGAGCACGCAGAAGCGGCTGGCACGGATGTTCCGGCCACCGTGGGATATCATTGAGAAGGTTGATCTGGACAGCGCCAAGAAGATGGCCCGGGCCGAGAAGAAGTGGGTTTTGGTGAACATCCAGGACGTGACGGACTTCCGGTGCCAGTGCCTGAACCGGGACTTCTGGTCGTCGCAGCAGGTGAAGGACCTGGTACGGGAGAACTTTGTGTTCCTGCAGTACCAGCACGACTCGCCCAACGGCGAGATGTACCGGAACCTGTATCCGTTTGCGGACTATCCTCACATCGCTATCGTGGACCCCTGGACGGGCGAGCGGATGAAGATGTGGTCGCAGAACCCGGAGGTGCACAAGTTCCTCGAGCAAGTTGTGGACTTCATGGGCCGGTTCTCGGTGGACAAGGACAAGCTGAACCCGATGGTGCAGCACACGAAGCAGCTGGACCTGGACGCGGTGAGCGAGGAGAAGCAGATCGAGATGGCCAAGCAGGAAAGCATGGGCCAGCACACTGCTGTGGATGACACGGATGATGTTGTGATTGTGGAACGAACGAAAACGGCCAAAGAGGCCGAGGCCGGGACAACGGCCGAGGCCGCGCCTAAGGAGGAGACGTACGCTGACAAGATCGAGAAGCTCAGTGCCGAAGATGTTGCAGACCCTGCCGATGGCACGCCATCCACGCGGATCCAGATCCGGTCTGGACTGGACGGTAAGCGTGTTGTTAAGAAGTTTGCTCTGGACGACAGTGTGAAGAAGGTGTTTGAGTACGCCAAGTATGCGTTCGGGGAGTCCCTGGAAGGTAGGCCGTTCACTCTGAAGATGCAGCGGGAGAACCTGTGGGACTCTGTCGAGAAGAGTGTTGAGGCTGCCGGGTTGAAGAATGCCTCTATTCTGTTGGATACGTACGATGAGTAGCCCACTATATAATGTAAAGAAACTAACCTACCCTCTTGAGTCGCTCCCTCCCAGATCTGGGTGGATCTTGGCAAGGTTACCCGATGGGGAAGTGCCAAAAAAAAAAAAAAGCGGTGTGCTAACCGTGCTGTCTGCCCTCTTTTTTCCCCCGCCACCTACGCTGCCTGCATTTGGAGTAGGATAGTTGCCGCACGCGAGGCCAAGCAGGTCCCGAAAATTCCAGATCACTAGAGATTCCTGGAGGCCAGCCAAGCCAGTGTTTTTTTAGTGTTGTGGAGATCAGTTTTTCACCTCTAATAGAAACTCCCCCCCCCCCCCCCCCCCCCCCCCCCCCCCCCCCCCCCCCCCCCCCCCCCCCC